>JAODVQ020529785.1:0-23652 GCA_025400075.2 Phenganax stokvisi
ATATATATATATGCATGTATGCAAAGCATGATACTTAGAGTCGTGAATATGATATAAACTTGACAAAAACTGGAGTGCAATTTCTAAACTTACCGGTAATTGAACAGAAACGAGAACAGGGGCGTGCTCAATCAATTGCTGAGATTGGAATTTCCGATGTTCAAGTGTGTTTAAAAATTTACATAGATGATACTTGATTGCTATAAAATATTCTCACAGCTGAAGTACAACAAATGCATATCAACAACTGTTAATATCAAATACTGTATACAGTAAGGTTGAGGCACCACCTGCATGTGGCTAGAATTGCTGTACAATACTATCGATACAGACGGACATATACGACTAGTACTGGAAATATCAAGAACAAAAGATCAGTGAACGTGTATAGAACCAGCGGATCAAATATACATTCTTACAAAGAACGTAAAAAGAAGAATTTGCATTCAGAGTTTCAGGTATTCAAAGTGAATCGTTGCAATTATACAGGATCTACGGTCGCATTATTGCTCAGCAGCAATGTAAAACTGAAGAAAATGTGCGAGGACTTTTTAAATCACGCGAAAACTCATCACTTTGCGTGCATGCAAACTAACGCCAGACGAGTTCACTTGTCAGTAACTGTGAGTATCGGTGCAAGTATCCTAAAGAAATTTCTACATATTTTTCCGAGAGGGAAAACGCAAGTGTAGCTTCCCTCTTACTCTGCTGGAATTTCATCAGAGGGTAAGGCCCGTTTCAAACACTACTGCCGTGCCGAATGCATTGAAAACAATAGATGATCAGCTGAAACTCTTCATTGTCAATTGTTCTTAATGCATTCGACACGGCAGTAGTGCGACGTTTGAAACGGGCCTAAAAAAATAGTGCAAGCGACATTTGTGCATACGAAGACACGCAGATTAGGTTTGCTTCCCTTATTTGGCCGCCTAATAATTTAATTCTCTTGTAAAAGCAAAGAAATCACACGAAAAAAGAATGCCTTTGTTGCGATAACCAAATGGAGTCTTCCGTTTTCAAGGGTTACCCACCCGCTGTATATACGATAAGACGAGCTTGAAAATAGGAAAACGACTGCAGTTGAGAACTGATCTTGAATAAGGTAAACACACGTAAACTAACACAATTAATATTGATGTGCTGTAGTTTAGAAGAAGTTCATACTGAACTGGTAGTGTTACCTGGCATATAAGTGCAGGCCTACGGTTGCCTAACTACAGAATATTGCGTCTCGAAATTTCTTATTTTATGGCTATTCATGTACATAGAGGCGTTATCTACTTTTTATCATATCGTGTTTCTATGTGGCATAAAAGTTTACGACATTCCGGTTTGTCTCTTTAAACTATGAAAACGGTGGAGACACGTGGTATTTCGAATCATCTGTTGCTGAATTCTCCTCGTCATGTAATTAAATCTGGTCATCTTATTCGCGCTTGTCGTTTAAAGTCCGCCCGCGAAAGCTCCGAAACGGCTTTGCCTTGAAGATGAATAAGAGCGCAGATAACGAATAATAATTTAATAGCGGTTGGAGTAAGTGATTCATGAACTCAATTCGTTCATATACAAGGTATGTTGACACAGCTAGACAGAAAATCAAGAACATTGTATTTGAAACATTCCGGGCAACTAAACTATATCATTCTGAGGCGCTCCCTAGAGGGGAAAGCGCAAATTCATGCGACAGATGCACAAATGTATTCGAGTCTTTTAGAAGCTGTCATTGAATATCTTCGACTAATTGGCTAACATTCATTCGAGACAATAACAAACAATTCCGTTTTCAACTTTTTTTATCTCTTTGTATAGTCGACAGTTACAGTGTTGTGTATTCTATAATACCCTGGGTAACACATACCATACAAGGTTTTTTTGCACTAGTGCGATTCTTGCCATGCTTTAGTTTGACTCAGTGGAGGTCGCAGTGTAAAACAATGCGTTCTATGCAATTCTAATTTTCTTTCTATTCATCAGTTATGTCATTCAAAAAATTACGCGAAAAAATGCAACAATATTCCGTCAAATTTTGCACCTGCATGGAATTAACTTGAGTTGGTGTAACGGTGTAGTACGTACTATCAGTTGTGAAGTGCTACGGCAACAAGACAACCACGATCAAAGGTCAGTGTTGTTCTGCAATATAGACATGAATATCTTGCTTTTTTCATCAGTGCTATGATTACTATAATACTATTACGTCTCATGTTATCGATGTCAAAATCGAGTTAGTATATTAGGTAGAATTACATGCATATACACGTATCGAGAAACTTTAATGATAGAAAATTATATCTTTCACGATATTTCAAAATTACTTTTATTGTTCAATTATATATATTGCTCGCACTATTACACTTGAACTTAGACAAGAGAACAATGTATAGCACCGATCGCTTAGTATATATATGTAATTGTGTACACTGATCAATTGCTGTCGAACGAAGCGCCAGATGCCATACAAATGTACGTATTTAGATAAAACATGTAAGGAATACAATGTGAATGACTGAAACTCGAAAATCAGGACTATGCTATTAGCATAACATGTTTGAATTGACCTTTAAACGATATTAGCATTCATGTTATGAATGAAGTTTTCAACATCAATAGATAATGACAAACATGAAACATTGCAGAACAAAGTGAGCAATATTGTTTCACTATGCACGAACTTTAAGTCTTACAAACAGAAGGACTATAAGAGAGTTTCGTTATTTTATCTTTAATTTTCAATACACTGCACAGATGCTAATTATGTTTATCTCGCTCTTTGCTCAATGGTATGTGTTCCAAATGTATCATATTTCTTACAGTAATGCGAGGAAATCAGGGCAATACAAGTTATACAACTCCTGCATAAAAGTTGTATAGCGCGAGGTATATTGGAAAACGTGATACTAAAATCAAAATTGACTTGTCCCAAATGAGAAACTGCATGGCCGTGGTACACCTCTCTTGATTTCTTTTGTTTGTGAAGACACTTAATGGAATTGAATAGGTTTTCCATGTTCCTAAATATCACATTTCTTATTTCACGCTGCCGCATCTATGAGTAAGAACCAAATTTAGCTCAAAATTTTGCGACCAATTTGCACCTAATAAGGCTAAGAACAGCCGGCATAACCCATGGTACTTAGCAAGTACAACCAGACAATAAACACTATATGCGTGTGTTGTTGTGTGTGGCTTGATCGTCTCGCAAAGAATAGCGGGGACACATGCCGTGAACTATTAATAACATTTAATTTCAAATTTAAACACTTGACAACGATAACACGCATGTTTGTCTAGTCCGTTTGGTAAGGCCACTACACGAGCTCTTGTTATCTTGTCTTCAAGCTGTTCGCACGTATTCGCTCTGCTCTTCGTTCAAGATTCCGCACTATACTATTCGTTAGTGAACGGTTGATAGGAGCTATCTGCCACATGTCTTTCCAGACATTTTTCATAATCATTTCATCTTTTTGCATATACGGACTGTATTCTTGATATTTCAACTGACTTATGAGGTACTTGTTTATAATCTTGGTAATCTAAAGTGATGTTTTGGTATTCGGTGTACATGTACAACTGCATGCTGTAGCCCACACTACGGAGAAGTACATTCGTGTGGAGTGTTCTTGTAAATGGCACACTAACTCTGAGACCTATAATTTTAGTAACTTTCTTTTTTGCGCAGTATATCGAGTTGGAAAAAGTATTAAACTCTTCCTCCAACAGAATGTCTTTTTTCCTTCAACTTTTAGTGTACGACTTTTAAGAGGTTAGATGCTTTTACCATAAGAAAACTTGTGTACAACTGAAGTCTCTATATACTGATGTATAAAAATTTTCATCTGAAATGGTCGATAGCATGTTGTGTTCACATTCCCCAAATTCTTGCTTGCATGGAAGCAAATATTTTTTTGTTCGTCTACTCGAAAACACAGCATGAATGAGGACTGCATACATATATGGCAAATTTAAATATGAATAATGACACATTTGCGTACGAATCCGCGTAAAATTGTTTTTATCTATACAATTAATTTTTGTCTCATTGTAAGACTATTCTACACTTTGATTCTAATAAATGATATTTTTTATTATAGTGTCTGTAGAGCTTGCAATGCAGTATGCGAGGACTATTGCGCCTGATTTATGTCATGGGTTAGCTTTAGAACGTTTGACAAACAAGCTCGATGCCATAATAGTGTTCAAACATCAAGGACGTGTGTGAACGACAATAAACTTACAGAATAAAACGAGAATATGTTCCATAGGTATAGCTTAGGCTAATTTATCTGAGAGCTTCTATATCAAGATTATATATCACTTCGTGGACATAAATGTTATTAATTAAAAATTGTAGAATTTGCAGCCACTTTTTTGTGGGATCTTTTTCGTGCTAAAGCTCTATGTACAAAATCACTTCGAACATTTACATTTATCTATAAAATTACATGAACCAAGAGGCAGCATGTACCATCGCATGTCGCAATAACCACTTGAGTATTCGCAATGAAAAACTTATAAATATCCCCCAACATGTAAAAAGAAAACGCGTGATCAATTTTGCCAGGCAAATAAACTTCCCTGTCCGTATCTATTGCGCTTCTCACTGGCAAGCACGCGCTGCGTATGAGGGTTGCCTAAAAAATATTTGATTGGCTACTCCTAGTGGCAGTACAATAGATAAAGATGAATGCAGATACTAGACGGACATTTGAGAACATTTTACTAGATCTTATAATACTATAGACTTTTCAAAGTCCGCCGTTCGTGGTTCTAACGATGCCATTTTGTAAATTCTTGCATTATTGATTGAGATTCAAAATCAGGCAAGTGAGACACAAGTCGCTCGCTTCCGTCTTTCTCAAGTCTAATAATACGACTGTGAATCCATGTATTGCCTCTACGCCTCGCTTAACTGCCATGAATAATTCCATTACTTCGAAAATCAATTTATTCTACACAAATGTTGTTATCTTTACAGGAAAGAAGTAAAGACATAAATAACAAAGGAGGATGGAGACGAAAAAAGGATTACTGCTGCTTATAGGTAATTTCCGATCAAATGTTACTAAAAATATCAGTTAGCTATAGTATTGTAGCTACATGGTGTTTATTGAATTCAAACGATTAGAGGCTTTTCGTGGTATGTCAAGCGCGTAAGAACCTGTGTTTTTTTCTTTTGAAAAACAGCAGTTCAACTACTAGGCAGTAAAAGTCATGGCGAAACAGCTGAAAACTTTACAGCCGCGGCTTCAAATGTTTTGATAAACCGTGTACATTGGTGAAAATTTGGGTGAACAGTCGGCAACAGCAGCAGTACAATACTCAGTCTGTTCCATTTTTTAAATCTGGCAGCACTACAACTATTTGAAATCAGGCGTTTTCGATCGCATTTTGAATTACCGTGTAATTCTTACGCCTCTGCGCTTCGACACAACAAAACCCGTTCCATGAGCTGACATCTGGTTTAAGCTAGATTTTCGCACAGCAAAAACTACAAAAGGAATTCTAGTAATTTTTAGTGCCCTTCGCTGAACGTTTAAAGGATCTACTGATACTCTGATAATGGCTGCAATATGCTTAAAGTTTAGTATTTCCGGTCCCACATAAATGCCACCTTCATTCATCACACTGCTTTTACCTGCATTTGTGATTCATTAAAACTGTGATTGTCTCAGCAGCCCATGGAAATCCAATGACGGGACATGAACATCTCTTTTTTGAATGGTTCACTACACTTCGTTTGAGATACTCAACATTCTGAGTCCAAGCCACATCCTTATTTGAGAGGCTGAACCTCCATTGCAATGGGTGATTTCACCTACTTACTCTTGGTAAAGATTGCCTCTCATTTGTGAAAAAACGCTGCAAAAAGAATTAAGGCCTTTCACTGAGGCGATTTTTGAGGTGATTTTTGTCATGTTGAAAGATGTGATAGAATGGATATAAATGGGGATTATACTTGACCCAACACTTTTGCCAATGCACTCGTCAGTCAACCTACTCATTCACATACGCTAGCAGTAGAAGAGGGTGAAAAAAACCGAAGCGAAAATAACCCGTCTAAACAAGGCTTAGAGAGAAGCACAAAACATAGGTTATGCAGATACATGCGAACCATTAGCGAACCATACCTATGCAAAGTTAGGCACTGGAGCGGTTGGTGTGTAAGTTTTCAATGAAAAAGGTTTACGGGTAGATAAAAATTAATTCAATTTTAAGGCCCTGTTACCATGGAGGTAGGGTGACCCTAGTGCTAGGGATACTCTACCACTAGGGTCGAAAAATCGCTGGCGTTTACATGAGATAGGGTCACCCTACCGGTAGGGCTATACGATGACCTACGTCTACGTGGTCACCAAGATTGCCTTTTCGAAAAATGGCACAAGTTGTATTATTTTATGTTTTGGTACTTTGGTTGCTAGCTTTCAATATTATAACCTGCTGCTCTATTTTATTGCATCAAAGATAGCGACAACAGCAGCTGACTGCACAAGTAGCGACCATGACCACTTTTGCTTTTTTGACGAAACGTCACTCGAAGCCTGCTTCCTTTTCGACTTTTTATTAGCGTTTGGTTTTGCCAAAATGTTGTCAATCTCAGCATTCTTGTCCAGGACTTGAAAATACACAACTAAAAATAAACGATGGTCAACATCGTTTAATTTTAATTGTGAATAGTTTCATGCGGATCATTTTCCGTTAGGGTATTCTTCAAGCGATAAACTTTCTCCTGATATCACCGAAAATATTCACCAGGTATGTATTCACCCAAATTCGAAGTCGTATTCTCGCAGTCGCATGCAGCACGTGCTCTGAACATGACCCGCTTGATAGGGCAACCCTACCTGACGCGTTTACATGGCTTTTATGCAAAGAAAAGCATAGCCCTAGTAGTAGGGTTACGGTTACCCGGTTACCCTATCTGCTTGATAGGGTCACCCGACTCCTAGCGTAACCCTAGCACGCATGTAAACGAAACACATAAAATGTATTACGCTAGGGTGACCCGCTTGGTAGGGTAACCCTAGCCAGGGTCACCCTACCTCCATGTAAACAGGGCCTGAGCAAGATTAAAAAAATTATTGAGTGTTTATATGAGAATGATGTACCATTTCATATCCCGAAATAAAAGGCTGTGGAAGATAGCTCGAACTTAAAACTGTCCAGCGCTTATGTTTTGATTTTAAAGATTACTCTGTTCAGTGCAACACAATTCGACTAACAACACTTCGTTTGTTTAACAGTATACAAAAGGCACGTGTGTGTTGTTTTCAATTGACACATTCTTTCAGTCTGTATATCAGATTTGTCCAGAATACTTGGCGTTGATATTTCGAAATAATAATGCCAAATACTCGAAATACTTCGTATAAGTGACGATGTTAAATACCTCAATTTCCTGTAGCAATCGCATTATAGCTCTTTCTTTTCGAGTTTCTACAGTGTGCTCGTACGTAAAAAGGGAAGCGCAATTACGTGCCCTGTGGGAACGTAGTATACTTAAAAATTATGGGAACAAATACACTTAAAATATTGATTTGATTTAATTTTGAAATTAAGCAAGCTTGAGGAGGGCGAAACCGAAATGAAAGATGACCAAAATAGCCATTTACATTGTAATTTACATCTTCTTCAGTCACTCACCATTCATCAACTACCAAGTACCAATCATGAATGACTTCCATTTATGCTATGGTATTTCATTAATATGCATAACATTTGTATGACTTCATTGACTTGCACATACGTCCCTAACAATCGATGTTAGAATTATCATTAGCGATTATCCACAATCATCGATATATGTTTACTCTAAATCATCGCAGCAGGAGCTTCATTCGTTTCCAAAACTGTATTTGTACAACATCCCAAATTATTAACGTATTTAACATATGGCCATAAGCATTTGATAGACAGGGCAATTGCATAAAATTCATTCCAATCCATTTCCTCCCATGCTAAGCGGGAGAAAGACGATTATGCTTCTTTTCACCAGCAAACTTAACTTGCAAGAAATGCAAGATAGTTCGATCTTTTCACTGAACCCTGAATGGAACTTTGCTAGGAGTCTTGTTGTTGTGCGTAAAATCTGTCGCTGTCGACCGCACTTGATTTAAAAATTTCCTTTCGAATCTCTATCGGACGCCATTCGACTTGTATTCTCATCCCTCCCAGGCAGAATTTCAACTAAAATTTACCAGCATGTAATTTCATAGGTGGCAAAGAGGATTAGGTCAAAATGCTACTTTTCTGAACTATTTTTGAATGACGAAACAACAAGAACAGATATCAATCACGAATCGTCTCCTGATGTCTCTGACACATATTGCCAATTTACACTAATATGCGACATTTTTCTTGGCAGCACATACAATACGTGCGTCCTTGTTCCTTCTTTCATTCTATCATGTTTTACTTATTTCGCCCGGTGAGTTAGTACAGCAGCATAGACCAACGCTCTAGCTGAGTTCGTTTAATAACAAGGCATTATATTATATTTGTCGAATCACCCGCTTCTCTCAAATTAACATATAATGCGCACTATGACGATTCGAATCGTCTGGGTAGTGGAGAGAGATATGCATTTGATAACATCTACATTGGTACTTTAACATGCGAGGCGTGAAATTAAACTGAATGTATATAAACCTTTTTGTAAACTCACGTACACAATAATGCATGGCGAGCAAGAACACGGGATATATTTTGATGACAAAAACTACCGAAATAACTACTGACCACCCGAATTACCACTGGCAAAAATTCATTTATATCACTAATCAATCATCTTTGAACATGTTTTATGTTCCGTATGAAAATACTTAAGCTGCGCTGCTATTGACACTACCTTTAATGGCCAATGCATGGTCTGATTTTTTACGCTTTACATTCCAGATCATACCGGAACGTGCGTTCAATAATTATAAATAAACGCCCTTTTAGAGATCGCGTGTTATGTTGGTAGGCTGGCAATATGTGCCGATACAATAACCACATATATCCGTTTTACATCTTTACTTGATCAGAAATCGTTCCGGCATATATAACAACAGGAGTTCGAGGACAATGACTCACAGTCTCCTGTTTACGCTACAAAGTCGAAAGCTAATCTGTTTGACTTTATTCTAGTATTACGAAGAAATCTCTGATTTTGACTAGAAGCAAAGGAAAAAGGGAAGTGTACAAGATGACTAATTTCTTGTATTTATCATTGTTAGTTGTGTTATATTGGTTATCGACGAGCGCCTTGGCAGAGAGTAACCACACTGAACCAGAAGAACAACATTCTTTCACAGAAGATCTAATCGAAGACTTTTTTAAAGACTATGGTGATGGAAGTGGTCATATTTTAGCGTCCACCTTGTGTAACTTTGCTCAGAAGTTAAGTGGATGTGGAGTAAATAAGGCTGATGATGGACATGGCCATGGTGCTGAGAAAACTGAGGAGCACTTGGTTGATAATCATGATGAAGAAACAGAAGAAGCAGAACACGATGAGGATAATAATGGTCATGATGAGGATAATGATGACCATGGCGAAGGAGAGGAACACGAGGAAGAAGGACATGAGGATGAAGGACACGAGGATGAAGGACACGAGGATGAAGGACATGAGGAAGAAGGACAGGTAGAACATGCAAAAGCTAGTTATACCTTCATGTTACGCGCACAAAACTGCTTAAGGCCTGTTTACACGGGCGACTTTCGATGCGATTTTTCTCGTGTTGAACGATGTGAAAGAGTGCATAACTGGCGAGCGTACTTGGTCTATCATTTTTGCTTAATCCACTCGCCAGTCAACCTACTCGATCACATATACTAGGAGGAGAAAAATCGCAGAAACAATCGCCCGTGTAAACGGGCTTTTAGAGTCACAAACTGTAAGATTGGTTAGGAACAAGGTTGGTTGTGGCCGTAAAATGACGATATCAGCGCAAAAATTGTTGCTAAAACTCTGGGAGAAATCAGTTTTATCTTATTTCAACAGAATATTCGATCTAAAACCGCGAAAAGACGTGGAAAAAATGAGTCAGCGCCATATATCTGTAGGGTGCATGCAAACAATCACAGTATTTAACCCACGATGACCTTTCTTGCGAGAGAATACATCAGTTATACCCACTAACTGTCCATAAAATTTAAGAAAGTGTATTATGAATATAATGAACCAGGAAACGAAAGTTCCTTGTCATGCGTCGGATAAAGGCGGTTGCATATTGGGTGGGAAGAAAAGTTTTATGAATACATTGACCTCTCCCGCACAAGAAAAGTGCGTTTTTTTTATTCCCAAAAATTGTAATCCGAAGAAATGTTTTATTACACTTCTCGCAAAAAACTTATGCATCAAAGGACAACATCGGGTCAATGTCTCAATGCCAATATATCTCAATATGACGCCAAGCCTTCGCGATATCAACTGCCATGATTTGCGGAATAAAATACATGTGTTTTCATCATTAATATATTTATCGATATAATTGTACCAAGGACACTGTTCTCTATCCATAGCAAAAAAAACGCAAAGTCTACACGGCAATGCTTTATTTTAAATAAGGCCATATGCACGGTAATCAGTCATTTTTTAGTTTTCGCATCGTTTTTCACATTGTACAATATCTTTCTGCTGCATTAAAAATGTATCTTTCTCGTGTTTCTTCCAGTGTGCGAATGTGCACAAAGTCTTGAAGGAAAAAAATTTCACAAAGACAAGTCAAATCGAAGAGACGGAGTTTACTGCCCTATGTCCAGCATTGTATGCGTTATTGGTGAAACAAATTAGTGGAGAACATGAAACACCTGATGAAAGTGAAGAGAAATTATCAAAAGGAGAAGGTAATTGGGGGTTGTAGTAAATGTCGTGCGCTCTCTAGCTTCGCTTTCACAACTACTCAAGTACTCATACCAAATGGACAATATACGCTCTATCTAGGCAAAGAAAAGGAAATTCCCGGAAGAAACTTACGAAAATTAGTAAACTTGAAAAGTTTGCTTGCGAAGTTTTGTAAAACACGAAAAATATAGTCCTACGAAGTTGCCAAATTTTGTATACTTTTGTACTATGCATGTGCGGAAATTTGTAACTAAAATAGTTTCCAATTTCCGCGCGTAATACAAAAGTAAACACAATTGGAAACTTTGCAGGGCTATATATTCGTACTTTACCACATTTCGCCCCAAACTTGGCAATTTTACTAATTTTAGTATATTCTTTCTAGTTGTGGCGATTGGTTCTTTCGTTTTATGTAAATAAAAGATTAGTCCATAGCGTTAATATGTCCATTTGAAGATTTTTTTGTTTTATTTCTAAGCTTTCATTTATAAATATTTTCATGGCATTGCTTCTAAGTTCAGATGGTAAGAGTGTGAGCTTTCTACGGTCAAAACTACGTCCTGACATGATCTATTTTTTCTACGTCCACTAGTATGGGGTTTTGCTACTGCTGCTATCACAATCATCAGTCTGAGTTCATTGCTGGTGATCGCTATCATACCGTTGTTGGGAAAGTCATTCTACAACAAAATTATGTCATTCTTGGTCGCCCTTGCTATTGGATGTTTGGCCGGTGATGCATTGTTACATCTCATACCTCACGTGAGTAAACAGAAAGGTTGAATTGAATTGTTCAGAGTTTGCTGTAATTTCATAGATTTCTCGATACTATCGAAGTTCTCTATGCAGTCGTAGCTGTCTAGTTTGTTTATTTGCTTCTTTATTTTTGCTTGCTTGCTATCCTGCTACAGTACTACTTTGTATCTCATTCTCAACTTCAATCAGCAAATTGTGTTGATATTTTCCTCACAGAGCCTAGTCCCACACAACGAACACAGTCACGATGCAGAAGCGAAAGACGAGGACCAAAAAGCTTTATTTCGCGCTTTCATTATTTTTATTGGAATTTACGTTTTCTTCCTTGTCGAATGTTGCATGAAATTAAAATTGGCTAGAAGAAAGAAAAACACCCAAGTGAGTATTTCGCCTTCCTTTGTTATCTCCACTCTTTTCTGATGTGGTTCATTCATAAACCCGGCAATAAAATTCAACAATAATCAGCTGAAAAGCTATATTTGTTAGTCTTACTAAATACTGTAAACGAACCGTGGTAACATGTTCTTGCTGGCAATGACGAATCACACCACAACATTTTTCCCCATGTAGATTCTGTACGGCGCTGGGAAGCAACAACTTCAACAAATGGCAAGTGGCGCTGAGAACGAAAGATTATCAACAGCAGTTGAAGCTGTGGCTGAAGATCCCGAGGCTGCATCACCTGAACAACCAGAAAAAAGAAAATCTCTGAATGCATTCATTATGGAAGTTACGAGTGGAAACAGACGTAGCAGCAGACAAGTGCGTGACAGTTTGTGGATGGCGTACATGGCAGCCATAGACGATAATGGTGAATTGACAGCATTTCCAGAAGAAGGTCTTGGTTCACCTCTGCCTAGAGAAGTAAAACGCAGTAATCGAGAGAGGTAAGAAGATCGATATTACGTTTTGAAGACCTGTTCTTTTTATTGATGGTTGCTGGAGTGTTGAGATGAAACAGCCTTTTCACAGAATTCTGGTGATCATTACCCGACCGAACGGTCAAACACTTCACTTTAATGTCTCCGCCTGGTATTTATACTCGAAATATACTCGGAATATAGTCGGAGTGAGGTCATTAACGGACCATTGACTTAGTAATAGCGAATGTCTCACAAATGAAAACTTCCATCCCCCGCCAATCTTTTTACGATAGTCAGCATCAGCTCTCACATTGAGAAGCAACATTGTGTAGTGTACAAACCACTTGCGACCGTCCAAAGACATTATCTAAATCCATTGTTCTGCTTCTTCAAAATTTCATTTCTAAGAAGCGCGACAACTGTTTGGCCAGCACTGATTTGTAATTTTCTTCAAATTGTTAGTTATGCTGGTCGAAAGATCGACACTCTTCGTGAAGAAGACTCGAGAGAAGACTTGCTCCCAGAAATACCTGAAACGAACCATCGCGAGCAGAAGCGAGCGAGCTCCGAAGGTTCCACGAACAGCAAAGCAACGGACTCGGAAACCCAAGAAATCCAGATTAATCACAATAACAACGATGCTCATAATCACGGCCACAGTCATGGTCCTTCGAAAGAAATTGATAAAACAACAAAGATTGCATCACTCGCATGGATGGTCATTGTTGGAGATGGTTTTCATAATTTAGCTGACGGTCTCGCCGTGGGTGCAGCGTTTTCAGCCTCGTTTACAAGTGGACTCTCCACCGCTGTTGCTGTCTTTTGCCACGAATTACCACATGAATTAGGTACGAAGAGTCAATGCTTATGTATGGTATTAATGCTCTCGCGGTCAAAGATCTCGGCTATCAATCTCAATGTTTAGTTCCCCACGTGTTTTAGGAGTTCTTTTTCTTGTTTCAGTAGTTCGTTTTTCTTCTGCTTGAAGAGAAACTTAAAAAGGCAACTTTCTATAAACTCAGATCACTACAGCGTAAACAGCAGTCTGAGCAACTATGTAGAGCGTTTATTAAAGATTGAGGAATGTAATAATTCTTGCCGTTCTGTATCTCAGGTGACTTCGCTGTGTTGGTCAAAGCTGGTATGACTGTGAAACAGGCCATAACTTACAACATGGTGTCTGCTGTGATTTCATTCCTGGGCATGATTGTTGGAATATTGATTGGCAGCAATGAATCTTCTATAGTATGGGTTCTTGCCCTCACTGCCGGAATGTTCCTGTATATTTCTCTCGTGGACATGGTAAGTTAATCATTAGAATCATACATGCTCCGTTGAATGGAGTACAACGGTCAGTTACGCTTCAATATCGCGCACCTAATCACCAATTGGTTAACTGTTTGTGCGTGGTAATTCGCGCATGAATATATTGCCTTCGATTCTGACCTTAACACGGCTGCAATCCAAGCCAGTAATATTTACTCATTCTACATTCACTATGGCTTCCAACCTATCATAGCCAAAATTGCCACATTGCCACAAAAAGGGTGTGTTTGAAAAATGAATGCTCTATCAAATTACCCAACATGATGAATGCCGTATTTTCACTCTAGCTTCCCGAATTGTGCACACAACTAGCTGAAGAAGATTTCAAGAGTGGTCTATGGACATTCTTCTATCAAAATTTGGGCATTCTATGTGGAGTCCTTATTATGTATCTTATATCGCTAATGGAGTGAGACGCCAACCTCGTACATTCACACCATTCTTTCAATGGAACATTTACAAAATTTTAGATCTACTTCCAATTGGAAGCACAACTGAAAAATGATATAGTAATTTTAGAATATTTTTTCAAGGCAGGCAAGGGTCTGAACCCGATGTGTGGAAAAGGAGTGTATTCTAAGAATACGAGCGACGACTGGGCCCCAGATTGTTCGGATTGTTAATAGTAATGTACTTTATTTAGTTCGATATATAGCAAAGACAATTAAGAAGTATTATGTATACCCAACAATCACATGGGCGCTCAACACCAAGGCAAGGTTGCTTTATCCCTACAAATTTCTGTCAAGGCTCAACATGCCCTGGTAGTAAAATAAAGCTACTGCAACAGACTAAAAGCTATAAAATATTTCAAGAATCCAAAGCGATCTTACACGATGCAGTTGTTTTGTAATTTGCAACGCAATTCTACTCTCGAGAGATGTTAATTAGTGAAGAATGCTTGATATGGCAAAAAAACAGCCCAGTCTAATGAAGACTAGTGTTTGTCAATTTTACATCACTCAAGAGTCCAATTGCATTGTAAGCTGCAAAAAAAATTGCATCGTGAAACATGGCCTTTACTACCGCAAAGAAATTGACGCCTACTTTTCGTCAAGAGGTGCATGAGTAAAATGGATTGTAAGTAATATAGACAGTACCAATCTCGAAGTTTGTTGTTTTTTTCCGAAATGACTTTTGCAGATTCCTGTAGTCGAGCTAACACTTGCTCTGAAATACTTCATGTAAAACTACTAAAGAGCGCTATTTCAACTTAAAAACGTGCAAGTGTTGGGCTACAAGGCTGGTAAAGGCATTCCTCCTGGTGAGCCGAAATCCAAGAGGAAAGGCTTGACCAAGCACATATAGTCTATGATGCACTTCGCTATTAAGTAAATCAAAATATTGAGTCATATGATGGCATACCTCTAATAGCGCTTTCTCTTCGCACGTGGCTCCATGGACTCCAGAGCACAGAGATCATCACAGTCTTCATTACCAATATCATCAAACCAATCTTCAGATGTATCGTGCAACAAACTTGAGTGGCTACTGTCCGCATTGCTTGTCTGCGAAGTTTCACCACCATCTTTCCACTCGCTCCATAACTTTGCCTTTTCTTTTTTCATTTCATTTGTACTACAACCTGCTGAGCAGGATTCTGACTTCTCAACATTAAAATATTTCTTCACACTGTTTGTCAACATCATCTTTTCCTTGTCTGTCCATTCACTCCATAACTTCGTTTTCTCTCTCTTTGTTTCACTTTCACTACAACGTGTTGAACACGATTCTTCAACACATTTTGAGTCTACAACATTTGAACATTTCTCCCCACTGTTTATTTGCAAATGCCCTCTTTCGTTCTTTTTCTCAACCCATAATCTTGACTTTTCCATTTTAGCTTCACCAGGGGCGCTAGAATCAGAGGAAATTCCCACGCCCTTTATACTGTTGTTAAGACATTCTTCCACAAACGAATTGTCATCATCGGAATCTTCAATCATAGACTCAAACAAATCTTTCAAATTACGTTGCTGAGGATCCTATATAAACATATTTGATTAAATAACAATCACTGAATCAACCAAAGAGGAACTGAAACCAACCAGATAGCCAAGGAGAAGTGAGATCACTCTTTTCTGGGGCCGGTTGTTTAAAGCTGGATTAGCGTTAACCCTGGTGTAAAATTTAACCAGCTGTTTGGTTTGTGCATTTCTGTATATCCATTTGTTTTGAAACCTTGCAATTAAAGACTTCTTTTAATATTTTTACTCAGATTAGCTTTGTGGAAAATGTTGCCAAGTTAGTAAACAAGCCGTTAAAAATTTTCCTTGAAACTTTTCGTTAATCCACGGTTAAAGCCAACCCAGCTTAGAATAACTGGCCACTGGTGAACACGCAATAAATTATGATACACATTTTAATACCTGGAACGTCTTTTTATCTAAGTCGTTGAAATTTTCCTTGTTCAATCCGGCCTCGCTGAGCACCTCCAGTTTCTTTTGTATCAGAGGCCTTTTAACAGAAATAAGAAAATTACAAACTTAACTTTTAGCAAAAGTGACTATATAGTCCCGTTGATACAGGCCTAGCACTTCCCTCATCATATATTTAAAATGAGCATGTGACTAAAATGAAGCTGTTTTTTTCGCTACTTTCTTCATGAATTATATTGAAAGAGGCGATTTACGAACATAAAGCTCAGTGGAAAAAGGCCTACCAAATGTAATCGTCGGCAGTTTTCCTTGCAATTAGATAATGAATCACAACCGAGTTTTTTTGCCCAATCCTGTACGCACGATCTTCTGCTTGCACAAGAGCCTTAAGAAAAAGTGTGAGTCACACTGATCAGTTTAATGAACAGTTATAAAGCTGGTGACGAGCAATACAAAACAGATTCATACCCCAGGATTCCAGAACAATTCGGCAAACACCACACATGTTGCTGCAGTCAATGTTAACCCTAAATAAAAATGTTACGAGATTCACTCATTGATGTGGCACTACAGAAAGGTACTTCTATAAAGTTGTTTTGGGATTGTATCATGTACGAATAAGAAGCAGATTTTAAATCAAAGGGACTTTTCTATTTTGAAATGCTCGCTACATTACCAGTATTGGCAGCAGTGAGTGACAATACAGCGACCCTTGTCTCTGTACTTCTTTGAAACTGATCACAAAGATGTTGTCGCTTCGCAGACATTGTGCTACCATCGATTCGAATATACTCGATTTTCTAAAGAAATAGTAATAGACTATCTCTCTAGCATATGATACTAGCTACCTCTGGCTAAAAGTATCATTTGAATTAAAGGGTAAAGCATTTCATTTTCGTAAAACCCACGCTGGACCGACACACGATCCATACGAGCAAATAAAGATCACCTTTTTCAAAAGAGTTTCACATATGACGTCGAGCATCGCACGGTGGTGAGCGAAAATTATTATTTTGTGACCTCCTTCCAATAAATCCAAAACGTATGCTCTAAATATAATAGCACATATAAGAACTCTATAAGAACAGAACAGTCTTTGAGTACAGAACATGCTCTTATTTTGCTATAGGAACAATTGAGCAGCCGACATGGCTGGAATCTTGACTAAAACACGATTCCAGCCATTCTCGTACGAATTGTCAAAGGATTCTCTAGTGGAAGCAGTTTTGTAAAACATTTTTTGGGTTTCTAGTTATGGAAAGTCGCCACTAACTTCACAGCAGACAGTTTTACAGACGAAGTCTTGGTAAAATATTCCAATATTGCGGCACGTTGTCCTTTCACCTACACATAACGATGATGAGTGACAGAAATCCAAAATAAAAGGTTACAATAAATAAGCATAGATGTTAAAATCATCAAACCAAACCGGTGCTTTGACGAGTTTTTGTTCAGCTCCAGTCAATGTCTTGACATTAATAAGAGAAGGATCAAGATAGACCTGCGTGCGAAGAGAGTAAAAAAAAATTAAATGACAGACTTCTTTTCAGTCTTGACACGTTTTATCCTTGTTAAAATTAATTTCATCATGCAACACTGCGGGATCTGCATGATAAGTAAACTTGTTTGTTTATCCAGGTTTGTTGTATACGTACAACTTCTCTGGTTTTTGACGGTAGCTGGTCAAGAACAACTTTTTTCAGTCTCCTACGAAGAAAATTAACAGTATTTACCGCACAATAAGAATGACCTGCAACATTCTGTAGCAACCAGAATATCGAGGCGACAAAAACTTTGCGTTTCTACACATTCCTGTATTCTGGAGTTTTCACACATTCCTGTATTCTAGTTATTAAAGCTGTTAACACTGTGGTTGTACGACCGTAACGCTAATTTCAATTTTCAATTTCAAGCATACCATGAGGTGCAAAGTATTCGTTACATGGCACAACCAAACTCCAAACTCACCTTACCTGATCATAATACACTCTTCTAGTATCAACTGTAATTCCTCCATGTTGGAAGACCCTGAGTAGTCCCAACCAAAATGATTCTGATGTGGAAAAAATAGTCAACAATTCAATATTACAGAATGTATAAAGTACTTTTACAAGTGAAGGATAACGAAAATCAACGCGAACTGTTCAACAAAGGGAAACACCAAACCTTTACTGCAGCACAATAACGAAGTCCATAGTGGTGAAAAGAAGGGAATAAATTTGGTTTCACAGCAGATATCTGAGTATGGAGTTCTGATGGTCGAGATAATGCAGGCGTACCCGAGATTAAAATCACATGCAATGACGCCTAGAAATTTAAAAAAACATGTGTTTATATCAAAAACTTAAAACTGTATTCTGCTACGCGTGAAAAACAAACAGAACAAAACTGTCTCCGTAAAAATGAAAACAACAACTGCAATAAAACCATGCTCCAATGCACAAGTGGAGCATCATTTCACCTTAAGCAAAGGCAAAATAGCTTTCGTTCTTTCTGTCTTAGAATTCTTGATGGCGTGACATTCATCCTAAAATTATGCACAATATTAGTATCAGATTCAAGGAGGTTAGAGTAACACCCGAAGATCATAGGGGTTTGATTCTTGCGCCTAAAGAAATTATTACAAAACAGATTGTTTGATTTTATCATCTAACTTTTTCAGCACAGACATATTCAATGTCCTGTTTGTACACAATAAGGCTAGTACTTACCACTATTATAATGTTGTATCCTACTTTTTTGATTTCATGAATATTTTTAACCACAAGATCATAACTTATGACATTTACTAAACCAGCACTTGGAGGATCTTTGCCAGTTAAAACAACATTCACTTGCTGAGGATCTACTGAAGGAAGCCAGCGGAAAAATGCCTGAAATTGAAGGTCATAGTAATGCTATAACATTACATGATTGCAAGTTGTACACATCACTCCACCAGAAACTTTAAATGGCTAAAAACATCAAAAACGTTCTGAGACAAGTTGCAGAGACCCACAGCCACTTTAGAATTATAACTCACAGCCCCACGTTTACAAAACTCTTGTTCTTATCAAGGCCTAGGGAATACTGGCTGTCTAACATGCAACTTACTCTTCTCCATGTCATTCTAAGAGATGATGGAACAATAACAAGAAGAGGCCATTTCGTTCTGTAGTAGGCTGCCACAGCAATTGCTTGAATTGTCTTTCCAAGTCCCATGTCATCTGCAAGAAGTACACGGCCATTTTGCTTGATGCTGAAACTTAAAAAACATTCTATAGTAAAGTTAGACATTCAAAATAGATCATACTTTTGAGACCATTATTTGTATCAAACTTAACTTGCACAATAATCCAATATACTCACATAACACCCTCTCTCTGAAAAGGCATAAGGGAATCAACAAGTTTCTTGTCAATTAGATCCCAATTGATTTGATTTGTTGAATCTTGAGGATTTTCTTTGTTTTTTGATAAGAATAATTGAGCAACTTCTTTGGGAAATCCTGATAGTATCACCTCTGATGCCAGTGGTTTACACAAAGCCACTAAAAACACAAAACTACAGCATAAGAAATTTTTGCTCTTAAGATGAAATAAACTTGGCTAAAGGCACTTTGTTAGTGGCACTGAAAAAAGGTGATATGAAAAGCAATGCAGAGCAACTTACAATTGATAACCAGCAAGATCAAGTTCTGGTATTAGTATATTGCCATTTAAACTTACTAAGCTTTTCATAATCGTCTAAAAGAAAACTCCATGTACGTGTTTGAGGATCTAAAATATCATATTTAACATCAAATGACTATATTTGATATAGCATCACTGTGCTCTAATAACTGTAGCCACATGTTGCATGGATTCCAAATTATGAGCTATTAGCAGAGTAGGATAAAAAAATAACATACCGTAACATCTACTTTGCAATGACTTAAAAACCCCAACAAGTTTAGCATGGAATTTGGCAACGACTTTAAACCTGGTCTTGCTTATTATTATACAAGTACCATTGGTCACTTTTGCATTCACTGTAGTGTTAGCACTTTTATTTTGACTTTTGTTAATACTAAACACTTCATTTGAAGGTTTTTTAGAATGGTGGTACTGGAACCTTGAGAAGTTCTGTGCCCCACGGTCTTGGTTATAAGAACTTGATGTTACTATAGAGTCGTTCGAGTGTTTAGAAGAAGAAGGAGAACTGAAAGAAGCATTCCTTGCTGGCTGAGGATGAGCTAATGAAAACCTTTTCTGAGCTAACTTTGCCAAGGCCTTTGCACGGTTTTCCTCAATGCGCTTTCGTTGCTCATCTGTCAAAGATGACATCCTGAAGAACGAATAATCATGCTTAGTCTTTAGTGAAGATTTTGTGTCCAAAACAGTGAATTATTACATTTTCAAATTATTAATAGAAACGCTACGCGTACCTATTTTAAAAGAAGTTTTGATACAGAAAAAACACATTGTTTGGCAACTTCATATTCAATTCACCATGTTTTCCCGACTAATTTCCCAAACATCTACAGCTTATCTCACATTCTGCTAAACACAAAATAATTTTAAGCATAAAGTCACTTCGAATTCTGAACAAAAACTCCATATTTATCGACTCTTTCAGCGAAATTTCTTATCCTGACAGCAATTCATGCCACCATGTTTTTATATACTGAAGGACAACAGATGAAGTGATTTGATTGGATGCTTTGCAAGCTTTTGACCAATCAATAGTTTAGCTTGATTGACACCGAGCTTAATGAGAAGCAGCACACTATTCCAGAGACAACTTGATAGTGAGTATAATTCTTGTCATAACCAGTCAAAGAATGAAAAATTTTTTGCGAACCATGCAAAGGTGTTGGTCATGATTGGTCAAGTAAGTTTAACATGTTTAAATAGTCATGCAAAGAAATGCAAAGATTTTCTCGGGACGACGGTATTTTTACAAATTCATTAGCCAATCAGAGATGATGTGGGAAGAGCGAACATGCAAGTTACGTCATAGAAGTTGGAAACAAGAAAATCTCTCATGGTCCATGGCCATGCGAACGTCGGTCTTGATATAAAAGTTCATTAAATTGTTCGTTTTGTCCTATATGATAAGCTAAAATGCCGTCTTACACTTGCATTTCGTGTCGTGTGGCATTTTCAGATGGTGATATACAGCGAGCACATTACAAAAGCGACTGGCACCGCTATAATCTGAAACGCAAAGTCGCGGAGATGCCTCCAGTCAGTGCTGAAATGTTTCGTGAAAAAGTGGTGGCCCAGAAAGCCGAAAGCAATGCGCATTTAGAAGAGAAACACTCTAAACATTGTGATATTTGTAAAAAATCTTTCTCTTCAGAGAATGCTCTTGCTAACCATTTGCTCTCAAAGAAACACAAAGAACAACAAAAGCATGATGACGTAAGCAAGCCAGAGGTTGTAAAACAAAACAAGAAAAACTTGAATTTATCAGAGCCTGAGGCTGCTGATGAGGAATCTGAGGAAGAAGAGGACGAAAGTCTTGAGACAACCCAGTGTCTGTTTTGCCCACATTTCAGCACCACATTTGAAGACAACATGCGCCACATGACCAAATCTCATAGCTTTTATATACCAGATGTGCAATATGTAACAGATGTGGAAGCTTTGATTGGCTACCTCGGAGAGAAAGTTGGCCTTGGGAAAGTCTGCTTGTATTGCAATGGAAAAGGCAAAACATTTTATACAGTCGAAGCAGTACAAAAGCACATGATTGATAGAGGTCATTGCAAGATATTTTATGAGGGGGATGATATTTTGGAATTCTCTGATTTTTATGATTTCACCAGCAGTTACCCTGATGCTCAAGAAGGTGATTCTGAATCAACAGAGAGTGTGGAGGATGGTGTGTTAGCTGTGTCTGAGAGCACTGGTGAACTATGCCTACCTTCTGGTGCAAAAGTTGGACACAGGTCACTAAGACGCTACTATAAGCAACAGTTGCGACCTGAACAGGTGAAGCGAAATGAAATAGTTGTTCGTGGGTTGATGTCTGATTACAGGTTGCTTGGCTGGAATGGAAACATTGGTGAGGCCAGCCGTTTAAAGATTCAACATTTGAATAGGAGGAACAAAACACAAGGAAGACAAGATCTAAAACTTAGAGTAAAAGCAAATAAATTTCAAACTCATTTTAGAGAACAAGTGCGATACTAAAGACAGCTATTTCTAATCATCAGAATGAAATTTTATTGCAAGAACAATCTAATCTGTTAAATAACTTATGAGTGCTATCATATAATTTGTAACATCACTTTCTCTCAACAACACAAAGCTTATTTACATTTTCTATTTCATAGCGTTAATATATTATTTTTCTCATTTCATAAATACTTTCATGCACAAGATATGTGCCATATGGCCAGTTTGGTTTTCAGTCATTTTGTTACACGAAGGGCAACCGGTGTATATTTTTACTTGCTCTTTCCTCTTGCTCCAGTCGACCTTTGAACTGCTGAACTCGTTCTGCAAAGAAGACATATTATTTGCCAGCTACCTTAGTGTAATGGGAAAAGATTAGATCAGGTCACAACAAGCAAAATTCTTACTGTTATCTGATCTCTTATTATAGTTCTTGTGATGCACTGCAGAGTGCATTGAAGCGTCTGTCTCTGTTACAGTTTAACGTCATATTTGCTTGTTTATACTTAGGAATTTATGTATGTGATCTAAATATGCGTACCTCTGAGGTTGGTGAAGTTCTCAATCTTTTGTTTCAAAATAACATCAAGCCGTTGAACGTATTCTAAGTAAAATAGAGGACAAGGGATAGGAAGTTGACTAACAGTTTGATTCTCAAAAATGAAATATTGCATAACTTCCAAACTTTGGTACGTACGTTCTAAATCTGAGTCAATATCATCAACTTTATCCAACAAAGTCTCTTCTTGCTCGAGCAGTGCTTTAGTTTCCTTCAGGTATAACATGCGAGTAATGAACAATTTACAAAGAAAGTGTAGTGTGTAAATAATGCAAAAAGATGTACCTCGACGCTTTTCTTGTGGCACTCAACAAGCTGTTCCTCTGCATCTTGAAGTTGAGTTACTGCCTCGTGAAATGTGTACAGTTCATTTTGTTCCGTCTCGCCCGAACCCTGCAAGTTTAATAGAATTATGACTTTGTACAGTAAATAAAAATTTTCTGTGGGTGTCCTGAAGATGGTAACCTTGCAGTCACATAATGGCAAGGTGGTGCAGTTAACTTCGTACTTACACTATGTGTACATAACAAGGCGAGATCAGCATTATTGATCGGCGCATCACCACTTGAGAGAGTAGGGGATGCAACATCAGGAGTATCATCAAGAGCCATGTAATCCTCGTCACCTTTCTTATTGTCAGGACCAAGTTCTTTTACCCTGAAAACATTGAGTCTAGGTAATGGTCGAGGGTCGAGTGTCGAGGGTTGTAGGTCGAGTGTCGAGGGTTATAGGTCGAGGGTCAATGGTTTAACGTCGAGGGTGCGTTACTCGCAAGTCGAGGGTCGTAAATACGCCAAAT
>JAODVQ020529885.1:0-23648 GCA_025400075.2 Phenganax stokvisi
ATATATAACCATGAAGGTAGGGTGATGTTGCACTGATGTGAAAGATGCAAATGACGAGGCAGAATACTGTAAGAGGACCAAATCCAACAGCAATATATTTGAGCCAATTCATGTGGTATTCAGTGCATTTGACGCATGAAGAGGAATAAGAATAGACAGGAGGTGCATGCCCCTCCTGACATCGACCACAAAACTGTCCTTCCTTGTTTAGTCCATAACACATGAAGTCATTAACTCTTTGGGGCCCGACTTATTGCGTAATTTTGACTGCATAATACGCAATAAGAGACATGTTTTTACTCATGATTGCTAAGTGCTTAGAGTGGCTCACACAGTAGAGAGATAGAGTTCAGAACAGAACCACCCGAGTTCGAATCCGGGTAGGATGCTACTTACACAACTTTTTAAAAACAGTTTTTTTCACTCCGTTTTACCATTCGTAACGTTACGTTACAGGCCACTCGAGTGGCTATGGGCCCCAAAGAGTTAAGCTTAGATATATTGCATGGGAGAGGATAGTCATTCGTTAAGAGGAGCTAGAGTTCAATGGAATAAAAGCACCCACCCACAATATCAGTTCGATTTGTATCACCTCCGAATGATGTTGTCATGCAAAAGAAGTTATGTAGATAAGTCTGATCACTTTTGTCATAGTTAACAACACTGCCCAATGTACTTTGCTTCTTACATCTTCCATCATCCAAAACATACCAAGGTGGACATGAGTTATCATTTTTGTGGTGGAGAGCCTGAAAAAAATGATTTTGTTACAGCTTTCTTCTTCTAGATACTCAAAATTAATTGCCTGAACACCACTAACTAGCAGCTTAAGGACGAGTAACAAACAGAGAGAAGAAATCATTTTTAGCACAGTGTTAAGAGCACAAGTGCCCTTTTGTAAGATGGTCCCAATGACTGCAAACAAACCAAGTGAAATTATGATGAATGCAAAGCAGTCAAGAAGATAGTGTATATGGCGGCAATGCGGATGAGCAATGGCCACACTGAATCCAAGCAATGTAATGACTGTCCCAAAAAATATAAGGCAATATTTTGCATTTAACAACATAAAGTTTCCTGCCAAAGTGAAGCGAACAATAAAATATATACCAGAGAAGAAGTGCAAATTCCGTGTATTATTTGTCCCATCTTTGTAGTGGCCCTGAAATACATCCATGAATATTTTCAGAGCTAGTGAGTTGCACCTTATCTTACTAAGAAATCTCTGAAACCACCGACAGGGGTAGAGAAATAGCAGTAGAGTTGGTACAATAACGAAAGCCACAAGGAAAAACACAGCAAGTAGTCCATAAACAAAATGTTCTCTCCCAAAATATTCTACGTCACCTGCCCAATATAGGTACTTTGCATGGTTCTCTCTAGTGGAATAATAGATATTTGTGTACAATAATAGATCAAAGGTTATGCTCTGTATTTTCATTGCCGATAGCAGGTAGAGAGTGGCAAATGATTCAATGAGTGATGCTTTTATATTGAGGTTGCTTTGAAGTGGTCTTATTATGGAATGCAGGGGCTTCCAAATCATTACAATCAGTTTTACATTTTTACTATACATAGAAGTTAGTACCACTGCTGTGAGTATAAGAAGGAGAGGGTAAATTGCTGTGAGGTATTGTAGAGCAAGACTTTGAACTACTGTCATTCTGGGATGAAGGCAAATGGGTCATAGAGAAGTGTGAAAAAATTCAGATTCCAAATTTCTGTTAAAGTTATGAAGCCTTTTGTTGTGATAATGGTTAACTTGCTGTTATGGTGCAGGTTTATAAGATTCCCATTCTGTATTACTCTCATGACAGTTGACATTGTTATAATCTGGCAAAAGAATACATAACCATGAAGGTGGGGCGATGTTGCACTGATGTGAAAGATGCAAATGATGAGGCAAAATATTGTAAGTGGACCAAATCCAATGACAATATATTTGAGCCAATTTATCTTGTAATCAGTGCATCTGACACAAGAGAAGTAATAAGAATAGACAGGTGGTGCATGACCTGCCTGACATCGACCACAAAGCTGTCCTTCTCTATTTAGTCCATAACACATGAAGTCATTGAGTTTAGATATATTGCATGGGAGAGGATAGTTATCAATTGAAATCCTGTATTCAAGGGAATAAAAACACCCTCCAATAACATCGGTTCAATTTGCAACACCTCCAAATGTTGTTGTCATGCAGAAGAAAGTGTGCAGCAAAGTTTGTCCACTTTTATCATACTTTACAACACCATGTAACGTATCCTGTTCTTTACAGTTGCCGTTTTCTTTAAGGTACCAAGGAAGACATAAGTTATCAGTTTTGTGGTCGAGAGCCTGGGAAAGTGACTTGTTGCAGTTTTCCTCTTCCACATAGTTAAAATCAAGTGTGTTAACATCACCAAACACCAGCCACAATATGAGCAACAGGTAAAGAGAAGGAACCATATTGGGACTGAAATTCAGTTGAAAGTTTCGGGATCTTATTGAAGAATACCTTGCATGTTTATTTTTCACTTTCACTAATGTTAGAAAACAAAACACAAAGAGAAGGGGCAAGAACTACCCAGTTGCCTGTGTCCTAGTATATATTATATACCTTATGCGACCCTTTAGGGTGGGATTTTCTGCCTGTCACATAATAGTGTCATTTGATGTCATACCTGGGAAACTCCCTCTACTGTCATATGAAGGGGAACTCCCTCTACTGTCACGTAATTTGGCTCATATTGTATATTGAGCTTTGGGAGACAAGGATTACAGATTAGTTCATAAGTTCCTGTTTTCCATCCGCTACACAAAGCTGTTAGCTGCTCCAATGCTTGCTGCATGCAGCACATAATGCATTTAGTAAAAGTAGATACACACATTTGTGGTTATGAACATAGCTACAGCAATGCATTACAAACAATATTTGTGGAGTCAGAAGGTGTCTATATAATTTAAAAGCATAATGTAGTGTTCTTATAATTATTGTAATAAGACTTAGGTGTCTTTGTCCATCATCCCAGGAACAAAGTTGGTGTATTGTGGTGTTTGGTTCTCTTCGGCTGAAAATTGTGCCAATAGTCTCGGTACTTGGTACCCATTTCCATCAACAGACCTGCCAGGAAAGTTCTGATAGGGAGAAGCAGGTACACTGCCACACAGACCATCCTTGTTTGTGCCAGTATCATCATACATTGGTACGTAATCGTCTCCGGTATCGACTTGGGCAGCTTGACGTCGTGTTTCATCAACAGAAGCATACTCGCCCATGTCACATTCAGCTGCTTTGGGATTGATAATCGAATAATCAACTGGAGACGGGCATCTTTTAGAGCGATTTACGTCAGGGTGAAGGGTTTTCGAATAGGCGTTCGAATCATCAGGAATGGGTGGGTATGATGGTGGTGGAGGAGCTTTTTGAGAAGGTGAGGCAATGTTCTTAGTGGGAATGTTAGAGTTTGGTAGGGGAGGAGGATGACAAGGCAGCTCAGAATAGGGAGAATCCGAGTCCAGAATGGTCTCATATATACTGTCTGCCTGTTCGTATATGTTGCTATTGCTGTCTGTGACCTCTAGACCTTTGGCTTTGGCAGCTCCTGTGGTGGGCGCCATGGTAACGTTCTCCAGAGGATGAGTTGAATGGAACCTGAAAATTAGAAACATCACAGAGTATATGAAGGAGGAGTCCAGTTATTATAGATTGTTCTCAGTTCTCGTGCTGGGCTCGCAGGGGGGTTCAACCACCCATGACTACTGGGCCCACAAAGCCCATGTGTCCTGCGTCCAATGGTGGCCGCGGTTACCACTATTATGTTCCATGCCTTATAAAGGCTACAAGCAGAAGCATAATTATCTCCACCACTCAGATATATGGGGTGTGGATATACAATATGTTTTATGTAGGGTCAAGGCTAAGATTTAGGCCAGGGCCATCCAATCCAATAAACAACATATTTGGTATAATAGACCCTAATACCTCAACTTTGAAAACTAGGATAATGGCTATATCTCACCTTCGCTGTCGATCCCTCACTTTCTTCTTTCTATAACATGAGATAGTTGTAATACAGACCACAATAGCCAATATCATCATCAATAATAGACCCACCACACTCACAATGGAGTATGTTATTGTTGGATTAAGACCTTCACCAGTACTAGATATTTCCTCAGAATCTGAAGGCACTACACAATAGGGAGATTCCCCCTCTTTGAGTGATATGGAACAAAAGTTTAAAGTTTTGAGGTGGACACCCTCAACATTCACCATTGACTCTTGATTGCTCCATATCTGGAGCTTGTCTCTGATACCTGTACTGTTTGTATGGTTCGTACCAATGATCCTACCCCACAGTATCAGCCAGTCAGTGTGGGCTGAAATACACTGGAAATCTACAAGCTCCAGATATTCTGCTGAAAACAGGCAACGGCAGTCCTTCTCAATGGCAGGTACCAATGAGTCTTTAACAGACTCCAATTTGGTATCAGTATGATAGCGCTGAAAAAAGAGTTTGAAATTAGGTTAAAGGGAACAACTTTCACTTACTATCCAATCATCGCAATTGATGGCACCAATAAAGAATATTTGGAAGCGGCTATTTTCAGACACTAGAAAATATAACAACATGTAACGATATGCCACATACCATTATACATACAACGTCATGCCAATAATACAAACTTACATCCAACAATAATAGCATCACTGAATCGGCCAGTGCCATAGTCAGTCTTTATGGCCACTTCAACTGCATACATTAATGTTGGCACTAGACCACTGATTGTCAGATTAGTCTCAGTCACTGTTAGCTCAAAGTCAATTTCTCGACGTGATCGTGAATCACTATTGAATGGATAGTGTTTGACAATGTATGACCTAATTGGCGTGTTAAGAGAGTCTTTATCTGCCAGTGGCCACTTGACACTGATCTGTGTTGCTGATACTCGAACCGCCATTACTCCTTCTGGTGCTGGAGACTCTGTAGGTGAAGTGTTCAAATGAGCCGTGGAGGCAAGTTCTTTCACTCACCTCCATGAAGTGTAACAAGGGACACAGGTTCAGAGAATGGTCCAAACCCAACTGATGTCCTTGCAGCTACTGAGAAACTGTAGTGAGATGAAGCATTTAGTCCTACCACTGTATGGCTGGTGAAGTTATCAACTGTTTCATCTCTCAGGCCATATATTCTCACAATATAGCCTGTTATTATCCCATTGCGTTTGTCAAATGGTGGAGGAATCCAATCCAGATCTACATTCAGTGCACCATTATTGATAACCCTAACACTTGTTGGAGAACCATCAGGGACTGTAAAAAAACAGGAAAAGAATCAATCCAACAGAAATATATAGTTTTTACCATCTTGAGGCATTTGTACATGTGTTGAAGGTGAACTTGGTCCATCTCCAGCTGATGTTGAAGCAGTCACAGTATAGTTGTAGTGGTAGTGAGGATGCAGGTTGGGTATTATGAAAGTGGGTGTGGCATCTCTGGTCATGTACTCTCTCTGAATACTTGTTTCAACCTCCATGATATGGACACTATAGTGTACTATTATGCCATTCTGTTGGTGTAGGAGAGGAGGACTCCAGAAGACACGCAGAGTCCTAGAGTCTGATGCCGCGTGAGATATACCCTGTGGATACCCGGAGGGAGCTGTAGGAATTCGTATATTAGAAGACATTGGTTTTGAGGTGATACAAGAATTAAGTGGCTGTATCATTATACAATGTAATCACATTGAAAAGATGCTGTAAATTGAGGGGAAGAAGGAACATACCATCTGCTGGCATCTCAACAAGAATAACATTCACTGAGTGTTGCAGACCAAGAGCAGTCCTAGCTGCTACTACACAGAGGTAAAATGTTCCTGGCTGTAGTCCTGTAAACTCAACATGAGTGGCGCTGGTTGTTCTATGTTGAGGGTGTCCATTCCCAAGTAGTGGTGTCAGGTTGATTTGATAGTCCAAGTACACCTCTTGACTACTTGGGGGTCTCCATGTGATGTTGACATCGCGGGGAGAGTGAATGTTGGCGTGCAGGGATTGAACCGTATTGGGAGCTGAAATACACACAGAAAGTAAATTTAAAGTGACTTAGTGCAAAAGTAACAGCTAGAATCACCCAATCACCCACTTTATGAGGATTAGGTACTTCCCATTTGGGAAAAATGTGAAAGCATCATGTAAACAAGCATAAATTAATCACACTTCGTCAAGGTTAGAGCAAAACACACTCCATCTCAAAGCAAGGACATACCCACCTGAGACATTGGTGGTGAAGTTTATAGATGATGATAGGGGACCAGGAGAGACAGTGAATGCTGCCACACTACACGTATAGTGAGTGTTAGGTTGCAGAGAATTGAGCAGAATATGAGTCACTGCTCCTTCAGTATTGATGAGCACTTCCACTTCAGAGCTGGTTCTGTGAACTTGATAGTGGTTAATGATACCATTATGGTCACTCTGAGGTGGCGATGACCATCGCAAAAGAGCATAACTAGAGCCCACTTCATCCAGAGAGAGATTGTATGGAGCACTGGAAGGAGCTGTAGAACAAAAACACAGAGATATTAACAATGATAGTTAAGTTCTTGTATATCAAATATCACAGTATACAGAGCACATATCCTACTTATATAGGTTAGGCTGTGTGGCCATACAGTAGGTACACAGAGAGTGACAATGGGGTAGATCTTAGTGGTGCCCCCTTCACTAATGCTAATTTCCTGAAACCTTTCAAGTTACTACTCAATAGGTAATGTGGGTAACCTGCAGATGGCATCTGTATGGTTCTGGAAGGCGAGTAGGGCCCATGTCCCACTGCAGTGAAGGCAGTCATCTTATACTGATAAACATAGTGAGGGACTAGGTTTTCTAGAACAAAAGATGTTCTTGTTCCTCCTATTAAGTACTCCGTCGTATGTCCAACTTCAACATCAGTGATGTTTAATCCGTATTGAGTAATATCACCATTCTGTTGCTCCAAAGGAGGTGGAGTCCAGTAAATATGAAGAGTAGTAGGATCAGATGGCACAGCTGTGACATTCTGTGGACTGCTTGTAGGGACTAGACAGAGAAGACGAAATCATAGTTAGAGAGAATAGCAGATGCTCTCTAAAATATCACCCTTTGTATATATACCAACCCTTCACAGAGAAGCACAATGTATATCCCATACTTACAATCTGGTGGAAGCTTTATGAGAACATGAGCCTCAGGTCCCACACCCGCATCAGTTTTGAATGTTACAGAGCATTGGTAGACATAGTTTGGATGAAGAGAACCTAATATGACAGATTTAAACCGTGTCACTATAACTTGTCCTTGATCGCTGATGTCTCCGAAATGGGTGACTGTGACCTGATACTCGAGAATTTCTTTAGCTGTACTGATATCATCAGGAAGTTCCCAGGATATGTTTATTGACCGTGAAGAAACAGCCACAGCAGCAAGTGACTCAACAGTTCCTGGAGCTACATGGTGTTGCAATGAAAACAGTAAATAAAGTTCTGGTCTTTGGAGTTTAAAGTGTATCAATAAAGGACAACATGGCTTATATGCATTAAATCAAAACCTTGTTTTGTGTTATTTGCTTACTTCTTGGTTCAGTAGTGAAAGGGATGGGAGGTGAGAAAGGACCCACTGATATTGTCACAGCAGCTACAGTACACATGTACATATGACCAGGTAATAGCGATCCAATGTTTATATGAGGCTGTGCAGATGGTGAGGTATAGTTTCCGATGCTTATTGTGCTGTTAGCATCTATTATCGCCACTGTGTAGTGACGGATTACTCCATTGTGTGATACATCAGGAGGAGCAATCCACTCCACTAGCACATAATTCGATCCCTTCTCCACTATGCTGATGTTTGTAGGGGCACCAGAGGGGGCTGTAAATAGAGTATGGCGTGTTATGATACACTGAGATAATGGGTCCTTTACCATCTTCAAACATGCGTACTTCGACTGGCTCACTGAATGGACCAATAGCAATAGTAACTGCAGCAACTCTGATATGATACACACTGTACGGATGAAGTGACGAAACAGTCCAATGAGCTGTTTCATCAGTAGTCTGGTACACAGTGTTTTCTCCTGCTGATACATCATACACTGATACATTGTAATATCGGATTTTTCCATTTCTTGTGTTTTGCGAAGGAGCTCTCCATGTCACAGACAGATCCGTGGAGGAAATTGGATTTGCAGTCACATTTTGAGGTGGAGCTGAAGGTACTATTAGTAAAGAGAGGGTATCAGCTATAAAACACTTACAATGTCACTGAACATTTACCATCTTCTCCAGTTCTGAATGTTACCATTGTAGAGTTGGGTCCTGGTGCTATAGTGACTGCAGCCACCTTAACCTCATGAGAGGTATAGGGAGATAGTCTAGTTAGTAAAAGTGTGGTAGATGAGGTGTTGTAGACTGAGGTGGAATTGGTAGCTGGATCAACTTGTTGAACATAAACAAGGTAGTACTGAATGATTCCATTCTGTTGGGATGGATCTGGAGGTATCCATGATACTTCTAGACTGTTAGGTGTCACACTAGTCTTAGTAAGGTTGTAAGGCCGACCAGATGGTGCTGCAAAGTGTAAACGAATAAGCATGTACTAAATAGGTGTAGTAATACCATCTTGAAGTGTGGTTATCAGAACAGAGGGAGTGAAGGGTCCAGTACCAATCATAGTCTCAGCAGCAACACTACAGTTGTAGGTATAGAAGGGGTGTAGTTCATCAATAGCTATCTCGGTCATGGAACTATTCAATAGAATAACCCCCTCTGTTTCTATCTCTAAACAGTAGACCATGTAGGATGTAATGATGCCATTGTGGTGCTGTGAAGGTGGAGGCTCCCAGTTAAGCTCAATGTTTGCCGAGTTCACAGATATAGTCATCAGAGACAACGGTGCATGAGAAGGAACTACAGAAGAAATAATGTCATGGTTAGTAAGCCATTAGGTAATCCCTCTTACCATCTTGTAGGCTCTCCACTGAAATGTTCCTACTAAATGGGCCTCTACCGGCAGAGTTTTGAGCTGCAACTCTAAACCAGCATCTTGTGAAAGGAAGAGCCGTCAATGTGAATTCAGTTACATCAACATCCACTGTTGTTTCAATCATATCAAGCCCACTATCATTCGAATATTGGAAAGTATAGTTAGTGATGATTCCATTCTGATGTTGAAAATCAAGAGGAATCCACAGAAATCCAATAGAACGTGATGTAACATCACCCACAGATACTGAAGGAGCTTCACTTGGGGCTGCAATGACACAACAACACATTTTTTTTGTGAAAAACATGAATGAAAATGACACATATTTCAAGAAATTCAATCATGTACAAATAGATTTCCTGTGTTGCTTATTGCAATTTGAGTTTACTCACGTGCTTCAGGCATGGTAATGGATTCTTCAGAACTGTATGGTCCCTCTGCTACTGTAGTGGCTGACACACTGACTTGGTATTCATAGTAAGGATGAAGAGAGCTTATAGTCAGTTGAAGACCATCTATCACAGTCCAGAATGTGTTGTTGCTAGCTCCTGTTCCTATCCTCACGGTATAGGAAACTATTTCTCCATTTTGAGTCTCATTTGGTGGTGGACTCCATGACACATGTAACGCATATGGAGTGAGAGAAGTGAGGGTTACACCAACTGGGGAAGATGATGGAGCTGCAGAAGGATTAGAAGAAAGCCCAAATCCTAACTTGTCCAGTTAAGCCCACATTAAATCAGAGTTGGGAGTATAGTAAGATTTTTCACGGAAAGGCATTGCTTGACTGGGCAAGGGCCATTCACAACATTGTATACGTACATAGCTAAGTCAAAGGGAATTTAATACTGCCCAATCACATTGTGACATAGGGGTAGGAATTGGATTCTATCTGAGAAGCAAGTGTCATGCTTCAGATTACTGTAGACCTATCTTTGGCACATACGTTCTTGTTCTGTTGTCAGTTGATAAGTGGCATTAGGTCCAGGACCTATTGTGACAGCTGCTACATAGATTTGATAGAATGTGTGAGGGTGAAGGTCTGACAGTGTATATGAAAGCGATTGTGCAGTGTATCTTCTGGCCACCAGCCATGGCTGTGAGGGAAGTGCGAAGATGAAGTAGCGGCGAATAACTCCATTCCTGTCTGCAAGTACTGGATGTCTCCAAGTCAATGTTGCATTCCTAGACCCATAGCTATGAATCCTTAGACCCAGTGGAGCACTCGATGGAACTGCAGAGAATGTGAATTCATGTTACATCACAATGAATGATGCCTCCTGAGCTAGGGCATACCATCTTCGTGTGTGGTGATATTGACTGAGGTACTAAAGGGACCTTCATCCACTGTAACTGCTGATACATTACACTGATAGGTAGAGTATGGATGGAGACGACTTATTGTGATATCAGTAGTAATAGATATTAGACTCAGCAATGACTCGTCAGAGTTCACTCTATCACACACAACCATATATGACACAATGTGCCCATTTTGATCTGCTAATGGAGGGGTGTCCCACTGCATATAGATTGATGTAGAGTTAAATGGTCTTCCCCTGAGTTCTCTGGGAGCACTTGATGGTGCTGTAGTGACAAAAACATCCACATTGAAAGCTTACTTACTATCTATCAAAGTGCTTCCCAGGTTTATCAACACATGTTTATGAAAACAGACCTGCTGGCGGCATTTGTACTCCAACAGGGGGAGTGAAAGGACCCAAGTCTGTAGTGGCTGCTGCCATGCTGACGTTGTAGTGATAGTATGGATGTAGGTTATCCACAATGAAACTTGTAGTATTACTATGCGTGTTTATATCTATGAGTGATGAGTCTTCACTGCCTCTAATTCTGATGATGTAATGCCTAATGATCCCATTCTGATGATCCACTGGGGGATGTTCCCAGCTAATGAGCAATGATTGAGGTGATGTCTGATTCACAATCAAAGCATCAGGTGCTGCTGATGGGGCTGCATTGACAATGAAAAATATATTGAAATCAATGATGGGGATTATTTTAAAAGGGATGTATAACAGAATAACATCAATAAGCTGCTTGTAACATATACAAACAACTTTAAAGCATCATTGGACTAGAAATAGAGCAAAAGAACAGTAACTGCCTTATTGAATCACATAATAGAATGTTGTTTCTAAGAAGATATCTATGTGATCTCCTATATCAAACCATTACAAATTGTTTTGCATACCTTCCTCATCAGTTTTTGTAAGGATAGATATGGAGCTAGGCCCGGCACCAATGGTGACTGCAGCAACAGAGATCCTGTAGGATCTGTATGGTCTAAGCCCAGTAACCATATGACTGGTGGCAGAAGTAAGTGTTCTGACAGCTCTGGGAGTAGAAGGAGAACCAATAAGAACTAATGTTATGAGGTAGTGACGGATGATTCCATTGTGACGTTCAGGATCAGGAGATGACCAAGTGAGAGATATTGAATCTGACTCTACTTCACTTGCAGCCAGCCTAGTTGGAGCTCCAGATGGTACTGAAATGAAACATTATGATCAAAGGCCATGAAAACCTTATACTCTTATTTGAACTAATTCATCTGAAATTCAGATGTTGTTATGTCATAAAGCATAATCTGACATGCATGGGCTACTAAAAAGCTAAGTTGACTTACTGTCTTCATCTGTAGTTGTTAGAATGGTGTCACTAAAAGGACCATGGTCTATGGTATATGCAGATACATTACAGCTGTATGTTCGATATGGAAGAAGTCTGGTGATAGTAAGATTTGTGGTGGTAGATTCATATGTGGTCAATGTATCTGCCTGGTTGAGTAGCGTACACAGGACTGTGTAGGAATCAATCTCTCCATGTTGGTGCTCTTCTGGAGGAGGTTGCCATGTTAAGGATATTGAGGTTGAACTCAGGGGTACCCCCATTAATCCCAGCGGATGATGTGATGGTGCTAAACACCAAAAAGATGATAATATTAATCAGAGGTGAATATCAGCCTACCTTCTTCGTCTGTGTGAAGTTCTATTCTTGTGCTCAGTGGACCTGTACCTGCTTGGTTGAGTGCCGCAACACCTACTACATATTCAGTGTATGGCCTGGCTGTGATATTGTGCTGCTGTATATCAGCAGCAACTGTGATCCGTCTTTGAGCACCATCTTCTAGGTAGTCAATGACGTAACCAGTTATAGCTCCGTGTTGTTGATCAGCAGGTGGAGGTATCCACTGAAGTAACACCAAACGTGATGTCCAAGTATAGTCGGTTATATTTGGAGGACTTCCAGGTGCTTCAAGAATTTTGATCACTTAGGTTAGGTAACAAGTAATGATGTGATGACTTACGTATTGTTGTAGTTGTGTTTCTGTAGACTCTACTATACACACCAGATCCTGCACTGGGTAATGCTCTCACTTGAACACGGTAGGCCGTAGATGGACGAAGATTGCTCAATGTGTGATGTAATGCATTATATACCGTCTCTGACCAAGTTCTACGAGTTGGAACTTCAGTAACTCTGATTTCATATCCATTGATTGTCCCACTCTGTTGTGATTGTGGAGGAGCAGTCCACGTAACTAGTATCCTGTCATGGCCCAGTACAGTCAGAGATACATTTACTGGAGCACCAGTATTGACTGGAAAATATCAGAGATAATGTAAGATCTATACACGTTGTATTTTACCAGGCGGTAGTGTAGTAGCTCTAAGAGGACTACTGTATGGTCCTCGACCAACGGATGTACTAGCTGCTACAGAAAATGAATACTCGGTATTTGAGAGGAGAGAAGACACAATGTAGCTGGTAGCTGTGGTAACACGAGTATAAGATGATCCTCCCTGAAGACTGATGTTAACTGTGTAGCTGGTGATAATTCCATTCCGATGGTCCAGAGGAGGTGGCGCCCAAACTACTCTAATAGATGTACGTGTTCTTTCCTGAGCCCTCACATTTAGAGGGGAAGAACTTGGAGCTGAAACATTATACAAATAGATGTATAGCTTACACGATGCTATGATACTTACTGTCTGGTAGTGTTGTAACATTCACCCACTGGCTAAAGGGACCTCGGCCAACTGTATATGCTGCAACTCGATAACTATATGGAGTGTAGGGGCGAAGGTTACTGAAAGTGTAAGAGTATGTCGATCCAGATACAGCTCTAACACCACCTGTGTTGTTCAATTCAATATGGTAGCTTGTAATGATTCCGTTTTGACTGTTTGTTATTGGACTATTCCATCTGATGAGGAAACTGGTTTTCCTCACAGTAGAATGGCGAACTGATCGTGGAGTAGCTGACGGAGCTATTAGAAATGATTGTTAGATTTAGACACAATGACTACCTGTATTAACATTACGTGCTTGTGCCGTTTGAAATGAGTATCTTGAAGAGTAAGGACCTGTTCCATTGACTGTAGCTGCAGCAACTGACCATCTGTATGTAGTGTATGGTGATAGGCTCCTTGCAGTATAAGGTACTGAAGATGGCTGGACAGTCACATAACTATTTATACGTGTACGCCTATTCTCCAGTCTTAGACTATAGGAGGTAATGATTCCATTGCGGTGTTGTGCAAGTGGTTGTTGCCATGTTAGTTGAGCAGAAGTTCCTGTTATTTGACTTGACACAAACATTGTTGGAGATGCACTGGGAACTATGAAGATAGTTATAACATGATATTCAATTGTATTTAGTACATACCATCAGAGTATGTTCTAACTGTGATGGTTGATGAATAGGGTCCTTCCCCTATAGTTACTGCAGCAATCCTTACACTGTATCTATAGTATGGATGAAGTCCAGTTATTGTCCTCCTGAGTAAACTAGTTGTATAACGTGTGCTGGTGTTTGTTGGAATCTCAGTAATGTAGATGACATAGTGTCTTATATTCCCATTTGGTTGGGCTGGAGATCGCCATGAAAGAGACAGGGAGCGAGATGAGGCAGGAGCCACACCAACACTCCGTGGAACAGATGGTACTATCAATAACAAACCAGTGAACATAATACACCTAAACTAATGTTAGCTTACATCCTGTTGATGATTGAGCTGTTATACAAGTGGAGGTACTTAAACCAGAAGAACTATCTGCTGCTACACAACACCTATAGGATGTACTAGGACTCAAGGAATACACTGTGGCATAGGTGGATGTTGTTCGTGCAGAGCGAGTTGGTCTTCCTGTCGCAGAGCATGTAATGGAGTAGGCTGTGATTGCTGCTGATGGAGGTGTAGATGGAGCAGGCTGGGACCAGGACAAACTGATAGAGCTACTTGAACTCCCAGTAACTCTCATGCTGAGAGGGGGACCAGTAGGACCTGAAATGTATATAAAAGCAATTGATTTTATTCACTAGATATACTTGAGGCCAACCTAGGCTGCAGCGAAGTCTAGCATCCTCTGTATGACTACATTGTCTCAAGTTTTGAGCATTGTTATGAGTACAATCTATTAGCCTTTGTTCTGTGCTACGACAAGCAACATTGTCCATTACTATAGGCAGAGAGTAGTTAGGAGTGAATGTTGTTCCTCTTATGGCAGTTGCTCCTGAGTAATGAAGTAAGGTAATTGAAAGAGTCTGATTGTTCAAATTTACCTGTTGTAGGGTATCCTAGTTGTCTGCATGTAACCCTGGCATCAAATGGACTCCATCCATCATCACATACTGTTCCCCACCGTCCACCCACACACACCTCCACTCTACCCTCATTGTGTCTCGTTCCATTTACCAATCTTACTTCACCCTCTGCGCACACACCACCTGCACACAATTTAATTGATAGCTAAAGAATCATTTAGAGTGAAAAGCATCCAAAGTAACCACCTCTCTGACTTAAACGGTGGTCATTCCCAGAATGTAGTCTCCATACAGAGGTTCACAATCACTGTTGGGGCACTATCAAACATTCTAACTGGTTGAAATGAGGTCTTTGAGTATGTCAATATACACAGGTGTCACGAAACTAATGTCTGTAGATGTCATTTAGGTCAAAGTGTGCATTAATTAAGGTCATGTGATTATGGGAATGCTATTGTACAAATATGTCTGGTTTGTTTTGTATATGGTATGTATAATATAGAAGATATCAAGGCTCAAATTGTCCAGACTAAACAATGTGTATCTATGCCACCAACAAGATTTCTGTAATACTTGTCTGAGAGTGTTGACTGCAAAAGGATCTTACATCTGAGAGTAATATCCTCATAATGATTGCAGTTGTCCTGACCAATTGGTCTGTGAGAGCAGCTAAGGAGAGTTGACTCTGTTCCAGAACAGCGGACATCATCCAGTAGAATAGATATAGATGAACTGGCAAGACCAAATGCAGTATTGCCCAGTGTCATCACTGCATGACCAAAACAATGGTATTGGCATTTTTATTTCACAATAAAGCACAAAAACACATTGGAAATCAAAAACTGAAAAATGAGTATGTAAATTCAGTGAAGTAGCAGGATAATATACTTTCTCACAAAGTATGTTGTTTTTTTCATTTCCTGTGTTGATTATACTAACCATGTGGAGAGTTTTGAATGCCCAACTGTCTACAAGCAACGACTGTAGAACTATTACTCCAGAAATCATCACAGACTGTCCCCCACTGGTTACTGTGACATATTTCTAGCCTCCCTTCATTGTCAGATGATCCTCCGACCAGATAGAGATCTCCATTAGTGCAGGATGCTATGGGAGGGACATGGTATAGTTACTGTGACATTTAGATCAGTGTCATGTTCTCACATGTTCTACAGGTGACACCAGCATCATCGGCATGTGTACATGATCCCACTACACCAATGTTGTTACGGCTACAGCTGAGCAATGAAGTCTCAGTTCCAGTGCATCTGACATTGCTCAACAGTACCGGACCAGACCCTTGACCAAATAGTGCATCAGTGTGGCTTCTGGCACCTTTGAAGATAAGTATGTGTTTGCTTACATAGACCATGCCAAAAGTGTCTACTAAGTAGTCTTAGCTACTCTAACCGCCACCCACACATACACACTGTGTTTGGGAGGACATGTTATCTATGGGAATCAGAGTAGTGTTTTGATACCTTAGAGAATGACAAAAACAAGGCTACTTGTGTCTTACACCCAATGTATATCTACTAACCTGATTTTAGGTACCCTAGTTGTCCACACACAACTTGAGCATCTGCAGTGCTCCAGCTTTGGTCACATATAGTGCCCCAAGTCTCGTTGTTGCATATTTCCACACGTCCTTTTCTTGCACTGCCCTGAACTATACCACGAGCATTCATAAGGCGAACTTCCCCATCTGTACAATGTCCTGTTGAAAAGTTTGAGAAAAACTATTGTTAAATGATGATGCTGATCATACGTGTTTGGCAAGTAACTCCAGCATCTTCTGAATGCCCACAGTTATGATTGGTTGTATGTCTGCACGCCGATAGTCTGGTCTCACTGCCTGTACACCTCAAATCATCCATGTGTATCGGACCTGTCCCTGGAGTTCTGAATGTTGATGCTTGTGCATCTGAAATAGTGAAGTTGCAACATACATAGCATTGATGACTGTTTTAAGAAGTGTAGTAATAGAAGTAATGTAGGCGTGCATAGTTAAGAGTAATGTAGGCGTGCATAGCTATGACTTACTATAATCATCATACCACTACTGTAGTAACTTACTATATCTTGAGAAGCCAAGTTGATAGCAGGCAACACCAGCATCACTGTTATCCCAAAGGTCATCGCATACTGTTCCCCATACTCCTCCAATACAGAGCTCTACACGACCACTCCTTGAAGTTCCTCCAGCCAATTGGATGGCCCCTTCTCTTCCAGCACATGTTTCTTTTTAACAAAGGAATACATTACATTGAAACATTACCCTCTGTGTTAAATTAATGGACATAATCGAAAATCATAGGTTCAGTATGATATTGATAGGTGATAATAGTAGACTGGGAGTGTGCAAGTAATTCAACCAAGAATCTTGGCTAAGATAAAAATCTTTTTTCAGCACATGTTTCTATTCAACAAAGGAATACATTACTAATGATGACATTGTACTTTTCAAAATTTTATGTTTTGGTATATAAAAAAACACGGTAAAGAGCAATATCTGATATCTGATCACAAGAAATGCATGTCGTAGAATATCCATACCCCAATAATAATATGGTGAGAATACAAACAGCAGTCTGTTATATCAAGTGTGTGTAGCAAGATTTTGTGGTGCTACAGGTATGCATTTGTAGTACACTGTGTAAATAATCCCTCGCAAAGTAACAGGTGGCATCAAGCGCACAAAAATATTTATATACTACACATTCAAAATTAATTCTCGGGAAAAAGCCCTTCAAGCATGTTAAGTGTTTATGAAAGTTTTTCAGGGGACTTTTACAGAGAAGGTTGTTGTAGATTCTTACGTGCATCGCAAGCTGTTCCTCCCCATCCTGAATAACATGTGCACACATTGGGACTAGTACATCTTCCATTCACACACCGAGAACAGGTGGCTTCACCAGGGAATAAAGTGATTCATTTTTTTGTAATGCAATGTATAAATGATACCTTGGGTACATTGGGAGCCTGTCCATCCAGTATAGCATGTACAAGTACCAGGACTTGAGCATCTTCCATTTACACATCCCCGAGCACAAATGGCTAAATGAATACAGATATTATTATCTAGGAATATCATGTGTGTAAACAATGAATAGTATGGGAGTAGTGTACTATTATAAACATTTTTGGTTTGCTTACGTGTACAGGTCTGTCCGTCACCAGAGTAGCCAGCACAGCAACTAGGTACAGATCTGTAGACTATGTATGATTGCAGGGAAGTTACAGTTGTATAGAGTCTCCTGTAGTGGATGGAAATAATACGTCAATCTACTTTCTAAGAACTCAAACCTGTAGCAACGAGACCAGCCAAAGAGTCCACAATCGTAGGACTGATAGTATGACGTTCTTGAAGATACTTGCCGGTACTCAACGTAGGAGAATGTACGAAAACACACTCTGAAAACAACACAGCAGTACACAGCAGTGATATTATGGAGGATAGCTGTTTATTTTGACCCTTTTAGTCAGAGATAACTTAACTAATAGCAGTGGTATATACATGACTGGTTATTTATATATACATTGGTATTTTGTATACCAAGATGAAATATCTTACCCCGTTCCTGGTGAGAGTCGGGTACGAGAACACCTCACTGATGCATCCTCACTGTGACTACAGTCATGGGTTGAGGTGTGACTGCATGATATTAGTCGAGCCTCGCTCCCTGTGCAGGCTACATTGTCCATCACTATACTCCCACTTCCAGCACCAAAGAAGGCACTGCTCAAAGCTGTTGCTCCTAGCATCATACAAAAAGTTTAATTTTTGAGCACTTAAAAAATCTTAAGTATAGCATTTTGGCATTTTGAATTTACATGATATACTGAATTTTCACTCAGGGTGTATGCATAAATTACCTATAGTGGAATATCCTAGTTGTCTGCATGCAACTCTTGCATCATTTGCATCCCAGATATCATCACACACTGTACCCCATGCTCCACTGGAACATACTTGAACTCTCCCCTCGTGGAGACCATTAGTACCTTTCACTAAAGCAACATCGCCACTAGTACAACGACTGCCACATCGAACTGATGCATCTTCATAGTGGTTACAATTGTGGGTTGCAGCGTAAGTACAAGAAGACAGTCTTGATTCAGTCCCACCACAGGCTACTTCATCCATTCGAATAGATCCATTTCCAGGCCCAAAATAGGCTTGAGAGAGGGCCAAAGCTCCTGTTATGCAAAACAAGTATTGCTGCGATATTGAAATAATACATTACTTACCAGTAGTTGAGTATCCTAATTGTCTGCATACAACCTGAGCATCGTTGCTGCTCCAAGAATCATCACATACTGTTCCCCATAATCCATTGATACAAACATGTACTCGTCCCTCATGAGATCCACCTCCTCCGACTAGAGCAACATCTCCAGTAGTGCAGCCACATCGTACTGATGCATCATCACTATGAGTACATGCGAATGATCTGCTATGTTGACATGAAACTAATGCCGTTTCACTGCTAGTACATGCTACTTGGTCCATTAATATGGAGCCTGTACCAGCACCAAAATAAGCATTGTACAAGGCCACAGCATCTGTTGAACAAACATTAAAAATTTAAAACTGATAATATATTATGTTCTAACTTGTATAGGGGTATCCCAGCTGTCTGCATACTACTCTGGCATCAAATGGACTCCAGCTCCTATCACATACAGTTCCCCATATACCATTGATACAGACATGAACTCGTCCTTCGTTTGGTCCAGTTCCCCCAACAAGACCAACTGATCCCTCTGCACAGCGACATCTTACAGAGGCATCTTCACTATGCCCACAATTATGATCTGTTACGTGAGTACAAGACTTCAGTCTTTCCTCTGTGCCGCTGCAAGCTACATCATCCATGAAAATTGTACCAATTCCAGGACCAAACTGGGCACTGCTTAGAGCTGTAGCACCTGCATAAAGTGCATACAAATATAAAAACTTTTACTTCGGTTAGTGACTATATATAAAACGGCGTTTTAGAGCAGAACCTGAACCAGGTTAATACGTAATTATAAATAGCAAGCAGAAATCACGCCGTAGCCGCACCATTTCTGCAATTATGCGACGCAGGTAACTAGCTGCAGCTTAGTATGTAAACTCACAGAAACGGTGCAAGAACAACGTAGTATTTACTTCACATGCTATAGAATGTTAACCAGTTGTGGAGAATCCGAGCTGACGGCATACGACTATCGCGTCGTTGCTGCTCCACGAATCATCGCAAACGGTGCCCCAAGCGCCATTTACACAGATCTCGACTCGTCCTTCATGAGGACCAAGACCACCGACTAGATTTACAGTTCCATCCAGACACTGACCTCTGGAGCACACAGAAATATAATGCTTTCACCAGTTCTAGTTAGCTCAATATTATGAACAAAGGAGTAGATAGCTTACCTTACTCCAGTGTTCACGAACAACTGATAAATGTACATAAACAAAATCCACTTGCAAAACATGACTGAACTGCCTGCGATAACCAGTGTCGAGTATCTTTTGTTACCGTTCAGAGTATGCGCAGATAATGGATCGTTTTGCAACCCACGCAAGCAGTTTTACGCATGCTCAGCGAGCCAGGAAATAAGTAATTCAGTGTGACTTTAGCCACGTCCCGGAAATAGGCAGCCGTGTCGAGTGTTTCTACTGTAAATCTTTATCTGTCTACTGTGTTTCATATTATTTTCTACCGTGCGTGTTTCAATATATTTTTCTACTGTGAGCGTCTTATTTTTCTACCGTGAATGTTTCATTTTTAACTCATCTTGATACGAAGTAAGTTTATATATTCTACAATACTGCTCATCACTTTATACATGACCATTATTACTATTAAATGTAACTGCCGCGTACTGTTGTATATTTGTTGGTATATTTGTTGTTGTGTTGAGTTACGGACTCTGGGTGTGTGGGGAGAGTTGGCTAGCCGTAAAAGACTCTTTAACCCACCGTCCCAGTTCTCAAGGCTGGGCACCCAGAGTCCTGCTCTCTTGTGTGTGAGTTATGTATTTACGTGGTGTGTGTGCTGTACACATATATGTGCTTTTCGGTGTGTGGTCGTGGGTATGTGGTTGTGGGTATGGGGTGTTCTTGTTCTTTCTCTCTTTCTTATGCTCCTTTTAGCTGGTATGCTAAGCAAAATAATTTCATACTAGGAAATAAGCAGGTTACGCCTTATTATTCAACATTAAGGAGGGAGTAAAAGTGTGTTATTGTACAAATCAAGCAAATACTGAAACCAACACATCAAGTCTGACATCATGGTACACAGGTGGTTAGCAGTTACTTCTCTTCTTTCTTCCTAGCTCTCACTTAGGATTTCCTTTTACTTTCTCCACTGCGATGTAGTAATTTCTCATCAATGCCATAGTATTACTACCATAGGTAAATGCACCCACTATAGGTGACAGTCAACACTATGGCATTTCAACTTACTATTCTGCCTTAGATACCAATAAATGTAGTAAGATAGCCTTAATGCCTCATTAAACTCATTATAATATACAATTTGTTTCTCATTTTAACATTCAGCAGAAACTGATCAAACAATGTACTGCGACAAAGAGTTAGCCTAATCCTGAGCCCCCTTTCAATTCTGGAAACGAAGCTAACTTTACAGGCAGTGATAATAAGCTATCAGCATGTACACACACTAGTGTTCATAATTGTGTTAATTCTGAGAGTTACAGAGTAACTTATCTACCACATTAACAACTGATCATTCTTAATAGCTATACATAATCACTGTTTTATTATAGAGTTTAAAATGAATCGGTCCAGGTAAAAAGTAAAGCAACTTCTATTTTAATCAGGTGACTCCAGCTCCTGAATCACAAAAAATAACATTATTTTCATACGCTATAATGTCAAGTAATACCTTCTTAACAAACTGAGGGGGTGAGAAGGCAGCCTTGTGTATGCCAGTGTTGTAGTATTTGAGATTCATCTGATCTGCTTGTTCCTCAGAAACAACACGAACTGGACTCTCAAACTTAGTCTCCTGATTAGAGAGGAGGAGGGGGAAGAAGGGGGAGGGAGGGGGATAAGAAAGAGGAGGCAGAGAAGGGAAAGGAGAGAGAGCTCAAAATCTCAGAATAAGGGAACTTTGAGGTCAACGATTTAAAATTAGAAGGCAGAGGAAAGAAGAAAAGCAAGAGAGCACCAGCAGAGTAGAGGGAAACATTGCACGCCTATAAAAAGTGCTTTGTAAATATCTTTCCTAGAAGGAATGACAATCACTGGCTAATGGACATTTTCCAAAGGTTCTAAATAGAAAATCTCCTTCACACAAGAGACCCTATATCTAATTGCATGCCAAGGACACATGACCATTCCCAAGTGGGTGTGTTGACCACTCACACTGTTGTTGCTGGCTAGGACATATCCAGTGCAACCACCAGGGTAGGTAGGGACCGAGGAGAATGCAAATCCAACCACAGGGAACAATGTCTGACAGTGCTTGTATACATCCTCTGCCAGTTCCATATCCAGCCAAAAGCACTCCACTAAATAGGCAGAAATATCAGGGTTTATAGTGAATACAGGCATTTAAACACTTAATATCACATGTACCTCATATAGCTTTTTAACCTGTATTTATATGTGCTTGTGTGTTATTTTTAGCTGTCCATATTGTGCATAGAATGAAATGTTTGATTCTCTAGCCTTCAAACGCGGGACAAACTCTCTATAGTGATCTTACACAGAGTTAAGTGACCTCCAAGACAGGACGCCATATATACGGCTGCTCTTAGAAGAGGTCGTAGTAAGTTTTTAGGCAATTACCTTGTGAACAAATGATGCCACCAGGTTTGAGAGCATTTTTCATCTGTTCATAATAGGGCTCTTCAAATAGAATCTCTGCTGGGCCTAAAAACATTGTTAACATGCTTAATTCAAATTCACAAACAAACTATGGGGACTTAGAAATTCTGTTGTTGAAGGGTGCCATACAGTGAAACCTGTCTAATCTGGTCACTCTCAGGGCAGTTTCAGTTGGCCTGATTAGACAGGTGGCTGCATTATACAGTTAGCAAGCTATTGTATAGTTAGTGGTTGGGACTTGACTTTGTAACTTGAATACATAGGCGATAACATTACTCAGTTGACCACTAGTTCAGGTTTCACTGTATACCTATATCATCTGAGCCATCGGTAATAATGATATCAAATGCAGATGTGTGTTCCTCCACAAACTGCGCTCCATCTCGGTAGTGCATTTGGACTCTCTTGTCCAGTAAACCACAGGAAAACTGAGGCAAAAACTCCTTGCTCAGCTCAACAACTCGCTGCACATAAAATTTAAAAAAAGCTATATTTGCTTGTGGGTGGTTCTACGAAAGAATTTTCAGTAGAAAAACATCAACTGAATGGGTGTATAGGGTGTGTTAAAGAAGAGGGAGCCAAGCACAATAATAATACTTGGCTAAGTTTCTCACACACCCTAGAGCAAAAGGCCAATTGAGTTGGTCTGTATAATAGAGAGGTGGAAGGAAAAATACACAACTGTCAATTCAATAGCACCCAAAACACAAAAAGAGGCATCTTGGGTGAGGCTTGAGCCTTGGCAGACGCTTTCCTATTAAAGTGAACTGGAGGGGTTGGCCAGCAGAGCCATTTCAGCCTATTGTGTAGGCACCTTCTATTGCCACCCACAAAATACCTCAGGCCCAACTGAGCAACGCCTAGCTACTCTTTATCAATGGCAATGGTCCTAGGAAGACACTAGTCAAAAAGTACCAAAGAACTGACAAACAGAAACACTACACTAATGTTAAGGTAATGTACGCAATCAAAAAGCATAAGTTTGGTATGATAGACAATATTGATCAGTGATTATGGTGGACTGGGTGTGTGCAAGTAATTCAACCAAGAATCTTGGCCAAGTCAAAATCTTCTAGAATTAATCTTAACTCCAAGACCAAGAAGTAGGAGGCTTATTTAGACTATGTGGAGGCATGTTGCCAGATCATACTTTGTCTATTTCACAGATGTGGATCTCCTCCACGCAACTGTGCTTTGCAATCTCTCTTGCGACTCCACCATCTCCTCCACCAACAATCA
>JAODVQ020529992.1:0-23646 GCA_025400075.2 Phenganax stokvisi
AAAGTGTTGTAACAATCGTTTCAAGTTAGTTGCACAGTGGATGAAGGTCCGGGCTAATGGACCAAAAGCTTTGCAATAATAAATATAGATGGTGTGTACCTCAAACGATTACTGATATTATAAATGGACAGTGGTCATCACTGTTTTTTGTTCTTTGTTTCCAGGCTCAGGTGGAACATGCGCGATATTGCCACGTTCCTGTTGGAAATATTTCTGATGATGCTGCATCTTTTGCAAGTGATGTGTTTTTTGCACGTAATCTTCACCAGAGTAACCATGTGTTGTGGTGGTCTCCTAGTGAAAGACCTGATTTAGGAGGCAAGGAAGATGATGACAATCGGTAAGTGATCAAACTGTACATCTACGTGCCTTTTAGATTATATAATATTCATCAAGTAACAGCTCACTTTTGGCTTGTGTCTCTTAAACCAGTTTTCTACTAATGGTTATTTGAGTTTCTAGCGCATTTTCTTTTGGCTTGTAGCTAAATTGTTTCTGTATATTTACTAGCTTTACAAAAAGACATTAGAACAAATTCGCTTTGCATGATTCTTGTCTTGGTGAATGTAAACGAGTACAGTTGCACTGAAATACCGCATTTAGGATTTTCCATGGGATGATTTGCAAGAAGTATTACTATCAAATCTTTCATAAGGGACCAAAACACTATTTCATGACACCTTGTAATGTGTAAACTACAGTGGCCACATGTTATCCATTGAAACATGTGTCTTCCCCATGCAAAAGCATTTCTTTTTCAACACAATGTATGTTTTCTGTGCAAAAATATGCATTATTCCATCATTGATCAGTAGAACTATTTCACTTTATTGTGGAAACTCGTACAGTGGCCCTAATGGAGTGCCTCTGCTCTGCAGAAATTTGCAGCTCCACTATGGAAATATGCATCTTCTCCAAATAAACACATTCTTAGGACACATGGTATTAATAATTTATGTCACGAGGGGGAAATTGGATTGAAAGTGAATTTGTGCCTTATGAAGCATGTTAGATTTACCCCAAACAAAGTTTCTATAGCAGAAAATGTAGTCCTGCCTACCAATGTGAAGAGCACATTTCAGATGGAAGCAATTTTTGTCTGTGTTGTGGAAAATGTTTTGAAATAGTAAGAGTGATTTTACATTTTGTTTTGATGTAGTTATACCACACATATTCTTAGTATGCTAAGGAATTATTTGGCCGTGTTTTAGGATTTGATATTCAGCTACTTGGACTGAAACTTGCAGTCGAAGTAATTGAATACCTTGACCTTGTACACCTCGGTCCAATCTGCAAAAACTTTAGAAAACAGAACATCTAACACAATAGACCCTACAGCTTTAATTTAAGGTGATGTCTGTTTAGGTGAATATCAAGAATTTAGATCCTCAATTTATCACATTTTCACTGCATATTTTACAGAACAGGTTTATTTTATTGGAAAAGCAACACTTTTGCATGGACAAGGCACATGTTGCTACTGCGAACATGTGGCCTTTACAGGTCAGAGTAGTAAGGATTCCGTTATACTACAACAAACTCAGCTACAAAGTTTTTCAATGGCTTCTTAAACAAGTGCATGTACTTAAATCTGCATAATTGGCAATGCTTCTGTCTAAATTGGGATAAACATGTTGTATGTGACCAAATTACAAAAATTGCATGCATTGTTTGATTCTCTCATGCATGGACTAGGGGACTAGGGGCCTTTACAGGTCAGGATAGTAAGCATACCATTATACTATGACAAACCCAACTACAAAGGTTTTCAATGGCTTCTTAAACACGTTCATGTGCTTATATCTGTATAATTGGCAATGTAATGTACATGTAATGTATATGTAATCTGCATTATTGGCAATACTTCTGTCTCAATAGAGGCTTTGCCCAACCACGTGACTTACATAGTTGTCATTCCCATGCGGTCATTTTCAAAGGTAAACTTGACAATTGTCATTTGATATCATACTGTAAATATGGGAAGATTGTACAGCGTTTATGGCTGCTCAAACATAGCGGAAAGAGAAAGGCAACTAAGATTTTTTAAAGTGCCATTAGTAATATCACGCCAAGGAACAAAAACTCGTGATTTGTCAAAAAAGCGTTGTGATCATTTGCTGGCAAATATTAGAAGAGTTGTTGTTTCAAATGGGGCAGTTTCAACACCTCTTGTTTGTTCAGTGCATTTTCATGGAGGTATCATTATGAGTATTATTACAGTAAAGCTATTGCTAAAAATAACTCTCGTGAATTACTCAAAAGATCTGGATAATTCTATGCAATTTTCAAATCAAATCCATTCAAGGATGACTGCACACACTGCTCAGCTGTGTTTTGAAAACGTTTCACAAATTTGTCAAGTTGTGTATGAGTTCAACCCCAAATGGATAACATGAACTTTCAAAATTTAGGGAAACTTGCTACATTTTATGAAAAAACCATCCAGATTGGGCGCCTACCATTTTGAAGCGTCACAGTACAATTTCTGTAAGTGCGATCTGGAAAGTTCCTTCTGTAGAACCTCATAAGCATTACATGGAAAGGTCGAAAAAACATGTTGTTTGCGAAACTGAGAAGTTGATACTAAACAGGAAGATAACGTTGAGAATGGAAGTCAAAACAGTGTTTCTACCCCAATAGAAGTTTCAGACGTTTATACTATTGGTGACAGCACAGGTCATGGGGGTAGTGAGGCCAATGCCCTTGAAATAAAGATATCGAGTTTTGAAACTCAAACTTGCTTAACAGGGGAAGCCATTAAAAGCACCATTAAAGCTGTAAAAAAGAAATGCACCATATACCTCGAAAACGTTATGGATAACTCGAACAAGATTAAATTTTATACTGGTCTACCTAATACGGCAGTGGTAAATGCTGTTTTAGATTTGATACGCCCTAGACTGCCCACCCTGCCCTGAGTCACTTAACAAGTCACAACAATTATTGTTAACCCTTATGACACTTCGTTTCAATTTGTCAGTTGAAGATTTAGGCTACCACTACAGTGAACATGCTTCTACAGTGTCTAGAGTGTTCAATAGTTGCATGCATGTTATGTATGATTGCGTGCAGTTTCTCATACATTGACCTGAAAGAGATAAACTCAGATTAACTTTACCATTATGTTTTCGAGAAAAGTTTTCATCTTGTGCAGTAATTATTGATTGCTTTGAGATCTTGATAGACAGACCATCATGTTTGGTTGCATCACAGACTTCGTCTTCGTATAAACACCATAATACAGCAAAATAATTTGTAGGAGTCATTCCAGAAGGAACTGTGTCTTTCATTTTGAATGACTGGGATGCCCGTGTCTCTGGCAAGGTTATAACTGACCACTGTTAATTTTTAAAAAAATTGTTGCCTGGAGACTTGGTCTTTGCTGATCGCAGATTTGATATTGAAGATAGTATTGGCCTACACTCTGCCAAGCTTCAGATTCCAAGTTTTACCAAAGGAAAGACACAGCTGTTGCCAATTAAGGTTGAGTCAACAGGTCTATTGCTAATGTTAGGGTGCATGTAGAGAGAGTTATTGGTTGTGTTCAACAAAAGTACCAAATTCTTGGCCATGGAATTATCCCTGTTGATTATCTACATCCTGGTAATGATGGAATTTGCATTTTGTATAAGATCACATTTGTTTGCTTAGCATTGACTAAATGCTGTAAGTCTGCTCTTTGTTTCAATTAGTTGCTCAGTTATTTACAGTACATTTTTTTAAAAAATGATGCAGCATCAAAAGAGAACAATGATTGTTAATGCCTGATGAAGCTTTCTTGTCATCCCACATAGTACTGGTCCGAATTTCAATCCTTGTTGAGTTGAACTATGGGTTTAATTGAGACTAATGGTACGTAGTGCTCGTGATATGGAGGAATAAGTGAGAGAATTGCTGAACTTGTTCCTGACGAATGCAGCCATACATGAAATTGCTGTATCTCTCACTGTGTTGGCAGGTGTACGTCAGTCTTGGATGAACTACAATCAGAAGTACTTCTATTTTTTGAAGAATCTTTTGTGCACAGACTTTTTATTTTAGTATCCAACTTCTGTTTCTTGGTCTTGGAGAAGGCAGAGTCATGTCATTCAGTTTTTCATATGGTACATTCAACACTGGCAAAGGCAGTACCCATGTGCATGGAACAGAAGTGCACAATGTTGACTTATGCAAACAAACTGCAGCTTCAATGGCAAATAGCAATGCTCCCACATGGGAACAACATTCACTAAGTCCTGCCATGCAATTACAGTGACCAGTTAGTACACTTCCATCAATCTTAACTGCCCCGTAAGGCTTTAATCGAGTCTCATTCAAGCATTGGAAATGGTTTACCTGAAACAGTTGAAAGTTGAAACACTGAGAATTGGGGCCAAAAGAAAGACAAGCATAAAAGTCTCAACTTGAACACTTATTTGATCAAATAAGATCCAGTTGCAATATATTGAAATAACAGTTATACGTTTATATTTACAAACAGAAAATATACGAACCTTCCCTAGTACAATCTTCACGTTTGAGATGTTTTTCCTGCAAAAAGATATCGGACCCAGCCTGCTACAAAGTATTGGTACGACTCAAGACTTTTGTATGCTTTTTTTTACTCCTTTGAATACCAGCTGGTTGTGAACATTAAATAATTTATGATATCCGAGTTTTCTATGGGGGCAAATTATCCGTTGACTGGGAATAAAATTTGCTGCTCACATTGTAAGGATCAATATTTGCAATAATTTTCAATTTATCATGGTAATTCTTTCACTCATTGGGTTCTAGAGACTGGCGGTATGTCGAAAGAGTAGGGACTTGCTCACAACCTTTTTCCATCATGAAAAATCCGATCATGCAATGTAGAAATGTATTTTAAAATCACAATATCAAATGTCAAGGTTGCCTTTCAAAATGGCCGTACGCCAACAGTAACTATGCCAGTCACGTGGTCGTGTAAAGCCTCTATTGTGGTAAACATGTTGTTTGTGTGACCAAATTAAAACAATTGCATCCATTGGTTGATTCTCTCATGAATTAATAATGACTTTAGAATATATTTTATTGCACTACAATGGTACACACTGCTTCACAAGAATAGTGTATGAAATTCAAGGAGAGCATTTTATGATATTTAAATGAGTTTTGTCATGCTGAAACAGAAGTTCAAGTGTTTTAACCAAGTAATAACTGCGGCTATGGAAATGCTAATTTGGATGAAACAGTATACCTGTTTAGCATTTTACCACATATAGAAGTCTTGCCAGTGATTCAACAAAGAAATCTGTTTCAGAGATTTTGTTCATGAATATGAGCTGGATATACAGTGGTTGGACAAAAAAAGTGGCCTCTATTGGCCCCCATCAAGAAACAGCTTTTTTGCTTACAAAATTCATGAAATTCAAGACCAATCTAGTACCAGCCGTGGTACTAACCAGATATTTCAAACTGCTCTTTATCTGTTTAGTATCATGACAGTGTTGAACTATTATAAAATTTTCAGAATGGTATGAACAAAAAAAAACCGGTTTTTAAAGGGGGGCCACTTTCTTGTCCACCCAGTGTATCTGGATGGAATTAGCTATGTTAGCAGTTTGATGGCAATTATTCTTGTGGTAGGCTACACAATGTGCCTCTACTATCTGTTTTTGCTGAAGCCAGTAGTCTTGAATGATTAGAATTCGTCCCTTTATATTTTGTATCCAGAGTTTAAACATCATCTTCCGATAAAGTCAGTTGACAATAAAGTAAAACATGCTGCAACCATATATCTTTGGCTGGGAAAAGTAGGCATGATAGGTTTGTTATATAACGCTACATTATATAGTTTATCTTTGAATATTTTACCGTTTAATTTACATATAGTCTTTGTTTTTGCATTTCAGACTCTTTCAGCTGCTTTTTTTTCACAACTAAATTACGAAATCTCTGCCTACCTTTAAGATTGTGAGACCTTCTTTTGTGGCCAGCCTTTCATTTTACTGGGGGAATTCACTCAATTCATTTTCAGACTTTGAAAATGGATGTTTTGTTTTTCCTCTTTGTAGTTCAGGAGCAATCAGTTTTGTTTTTCAATCTTTTCTCTCATTTTATCAGAAGTTTTTTCAGGTTTTGATATCTTACAAGCCGTTGTTTACCACTTTTTACAGTTTCTGATAGCTTTTTAAAAGTTAAAGCTGGTTATAATATTTGAGAGTATTTACTGAAAATATCAAAATGTCAGCTCTGTCTTGACACATGCACCCATATGCATGCAAAAAATCATCCACCAGTAACATGAAAGAATTCTCAATTTTTGCTCTTGTCTTGCTTTCTTTCCTCTTGTGCAAATACCTTGTCAGAATCACTATTCCTGCTCGTCACTCCACTTTTTTGTACAGGGATGCGTTTTGAAGTAGAATTGTTGGAATATATAGACTGTTTAAATTATTTTTCTTAGCTTGTATATCGAGTTGTACAGTTTTGAATGGACTGGACAAAAGAAGCTTCTAAGTATTCTTGATAAAGTTTTGTAGCACCATTTGTTGGATACACATTCTCTTAATAGGTTGCCTACAATTACATGACTGTTTAGACTGTGAATGACTTTTTGTATGATGACAAACTAAAAGCAAATCGAACTGGAGACAGTTTTATTAGTCACTGGGTGAGCCAGTAGCATAGCTAGGAAATATGGAGTGGTTGTGCTATACTGAATACACCCATGAGAGGCCACTGTGGTTGTTGCTGAGGAAGAAAGTTTTTACATTCACAGTCTCTAGATTGTCCAAAATGGCTTATTTGGACTCTCATTTTATTCATATTTTTACCATGAATTCAGGCAACTTAGGATATCTAAAAGTTAATATTTTTTTCTGTAGTCTGGAGTTTGTGGAAGTTGATCACAGCCCCATATGAAGGCAGAATAACTGCAAAAAACATGACAAAAAACTTTGTAATAAATATTTCTATATGCACAGTCAACTTGCGTACTTTTCTAATTAGATCCTAGATTAGGGCTTATCAGTATGCCGAAGAAGTATTATATCATGAATACACATGGTATCTACAGCCATGCTCTAAAATTATTGGCAAAGTATAGAAAACTCTACAATATTTTTTTCTTTCATGCCATCATATTCCCCACAATCAAGTTTGAATGCTTCACTGTGGATAGAACAACTTCAGCAAACATTGATATTGGGGAAAGAGGGTTAATTTTTCTTTGTTGTTGAAAAAAAAATGAAGCATTTGTTAAGAAATTCAACTTTTTCACTTTTGCCCTCCAGGTTTGTAGAAACTAGTAGGGCAGCGCAATCAGTGCTGATACTCTGGAATTTTAGAAACCATTCACCAATATGACCACCTTCGTCCATACAAGTGATGATGCTCAGTTGTTATTTAGTTGATACATCCAAAGAATACTGATATTGTTGTTTTCACCATGCAAAACTACAAGATACAAGAATCATCCAAAAGTTTGTCCCACTGAACCTCAAGCAACTGAAAATCCCCACCTTCTCGATCTATCTGATCTTGAATTACTTTGTTGATACAGGCAACCATATGCATTGGGATGTAAGGTGAAACACCAGTGAATACATCCCTTTCATCAGGCCTTTCTGAATGTAGTAGACTGCCATGCAAGGTGCAATCAACAACAGAATCCAATTTGCCAAATAACTTTGGAATCTTCTTATAGTTGCCCCAATTCAAACTAGTGCTTGATCTAGTGCACACTCTGAATGCCAGCTTTTGTTTAGACAAATGTAAGGCAGCTTCATGAATATTGTTTAGCATTCCTCTGTTCTGTCTTACCTCCTCATGTTGCTCCACAGCCTCTCTTCTTGCTTTCAAAAATAAAACATTCACACTCTCATTGTCATCCCTGCAAAAGTTCTTCATCATTTTATATGCTTTCCTGTTAGACTTTGCTTTCTCATGTTTTTGGCAGTTGCCCAGTAAGTGGATCATACTATAGCCTGTGCTTGTCCTTGTTATACATTCTGGATGCAGTAGTTAACATGGCTAGCAAAATAACCACTCCTTCACCATGCTACCCCACAACCAATCTTTCTTTTGGAACCTAGATTGCAGGAACTTTCTCTCTCATTTTCAGCATGAGGAAAAGGGTTTGTCTTGGCATATGAACAGCTGCCTTTTGCTTGGTTGCATTTTGTGCACTAACGGGCCTTTGTAAAATCTCAGAGACTGTATGTCTCTGGTGCCTTCACCTTTATATACTATGCTCCGCTCATTCTGATTTTGATTTCCATGTTGACGCCAACTACAACTTTTACTAAACCCACAATTTGATGAACATTTTAACAGTATGTAGAACACTTGCACTGTTGACATTAAGCATGACCGGAGAGAAATTTCATTGCAAGAGCATGCGCTCAATGCCATTTTGCCAAGTAAGTGTAAAGAATCTATGTTCTAGTTTTGCTTACCCGATTAGAGCTCCACTAAAAATGCTTACTTACCCATTATACCAGGCCGTGAGGTATAACTAGCCAATCAGTGCTTAATAATATATAATTTACCCCACCTAGCCTGATTAAAGCATGACTTAAAATAGGTCCAACCCATTAATCATACTATTAGGTCTGATATTGGGTAGCACTGTACTATAATGTGAAAGTAATATAGAGTAATGGGAATTATTGCATCACACAACCAGTCCCCTGGTATTTTTGCATCAAAAAAAGAAAATTAAAAATCTTGGTTTGAAATATTGGAGGACTGTTTCTTTCAGAAGGAGCACTGCTCTTGAAGTTGTACTTTAGTATGCCTTAGAAGCTTTTGGACTTTATACTAATCAAATTTTTATTGTGTTCAGATTTTTATTGTTATTCAAATAACATGACAGGCCAATGTTTGGCATTCAACTTTAGTGTTGGTCACATTTACTTTTGGTTTGTTGCTTTTATTTTATGAAAAGCACTGATAATGTATAATTTATTCAATATTTTCTCATAATATATGTAGTCCTGGTTTGGAGTTTGAAGAAGATAACATTGTTGAAGTGAACAGTTCTGGGGCTTATCCCACTGTTTGTGTTGAACTTTCATTGGATGGTCTTGCTGTCAATGCTGTGTTACAGGTATTTTGGCTTGGCTACACTATACGATATTGAGTAACATTTGTGCACGTAGCATGTTTGTCCTAGTCCTTAGCTATTGACTTGCAATGCAGTCCAATATGCTCTACATATTAATTTTTTCTGTTTATTGGCATATGATGTTGTTCATCGGTAGAGTTGCTTTTCAGTAACTGCAAACTTCTACATCGCTTTGCTTTGTTAACTCATTAGTTGGCAAGACCAATGTTTTTCTCTCCCACTTTTGCCAGTTGATAGGTTAAACGGTCATATTGTCTAATATGTATATGGAAAAAGAGGTTTCATCATTGTTGTTTGAGGAAGATATGTTTATACAGCATACTTGTATGAAGACTACTGGCAAGAACCTTGCCCAATATTTTTGAAGTCCTTGAAATTGGACTGGTCTTATTATTTCATGAAAACCATTTTAGCCGCGAGTTTAGCTGTGGTAACTGGTGTCTATAGTTACAAATCAGTGATTTTGTCATGGTGACAAATTTAAAAATCGCTGGAAGAAACATATTAACCATGGTGAATGGTTGGAAATAGTTCTAAAAAGAACTGTTGGAAATAATTAAGATTAAGACCTTAGACAAACTTAGAAACTTAAACAACACTATGCATTTCAACAGAGTGCTCATCAGGTGTAGCATCTGCTAACTGAACTAAGAATTTTTCATGTGAAGGCAGGAAGTGATGATATTAGTGCACGCTATGGATGAGCCATCAAAAGAGTGCAAGGTTTAACACAAACTCTTTCTGATGACAAAGGTCCGGGTCTTTCAGCTTAATGTCAATAGCTTCCATTGTCTTTAATGAGAAAACAGAACGGCATTTACTCAAAATGCTAAATCTAGAATCTGAGTAAGCTTCAGCGCAATATTTGTTGGACAAGAGATGTTTTCCAATTGCCGAATCACAGTTTATCAATTGTGAAAGTGCAGCTCTTATGAAACTTATGGCAAGGATGATCTAGATCACTGCATATACATTCAAACTCCCATCATTATGCTCTATCTGTTTCAGCCTCCAAGGCCAGATGGAAGTCACTGTTCAGACCCAGTATTCTCAAACTGCTCTGCAGTGCCCTCTCCACTTCATTTTGCAGATATCCTGGTAGGCCATCCCAGACTGGGCTGGCATACTCTTTGAACATCATACTCCTTTGATTCACTAGTGAATTTAGAAATGAGAATATACTACAAGTTTTCCTTGCTCTTGTGCACAAAGGGAAGAACTGTTTTCTAAAAACCATAAACCACAAACCTACTTTTATTTTTCTTTATACTTGTTTTCATTCATTTAACCCTAGAAGATAAAAACTGTGATTAGCCAAATTTCTTATTGACTGTACATGCGTTATTTCTTCAGATAGAAAGGTAAAGAGAAGTTACTTGGTCCTAAGAAGTATGTGGATTACTTGAAGCTACCTCAGTTTGATCAAATTTCAGAAACATAGTTTGAGAATGCTCTCAAACAGGTGACTGAGGAAAAATTCTTTGGTACTAAGCTCAGTTTTGTCTTCTTTACTAAGACTACACTGCCATTGACTCCTAAGGAATCTGCACCTGCTTTTTCCACAACTTGTGATATTTATCAGTTCAAATTTGTGTGTGGCTCTCACTGTGTAGCTAGAACTACCCAAAGGTTTGGTGATAGAATCAAGCAGCACATCCACTGTCATTAGCAACAAGACTAAACCAGAAAGAGAACAACCTAGCAGAAGTAACTTTTCCCATCCAATTTATTGTGATTCAGCAGTTGCAAAACATGCAGTATCAAATAATTCTTGCGCTTGTACTTGCCCAAACTCACATGAATTGTTTTATTCTTGAAGAGGCCGAATGCTTTTCGCATTGATGACATTAAAAGCTATTCACATTAAGCTTAAAGATTTTAACCATTGTCTTTGGAAAGATGTCATTTTCAACATGGTCTTATTTCAATTAGTCATCCTTCCCACATGATGATTTCTTGATTACTGATGACATCATTACAGATACTGGCTTTTTTGGCATTTGGTTGTAGAGGTTGTAACTGAAGAACAATCTGCCAGAATACTTTGTGTCTTGATTTCAGTGTTATTCAATTAGCATTTTGAACTGTTCTTTTCAGAACTAAAAAAACCAGCCACTATGGTCACAACATTTTTTTATGCTATTTTTAAGTTTGTTGCCTCAATGAAATGTTTACTCTATTACTTGCCTAATTGAAGTGACAGACTGGAAATTCCACCTTTTTCCTTTTGCTCTTGGGAATGTTTATTTTGATATCCTATGTAAACCTATCAATCGTTTTGTTCAAACAGCATGATTGTAATGTAATAAACAAGATGGCAACCAGTTTAAGCCCACTTCACCAGATTTGCAGTTTGGGTCTGCCAACTGTTTTTTGCAATTACGTTAATGAAATTCTCTCCTTTCAGCTGATATTTCGTGAAACATCGCTCTGCAATGTTTTATCTGATAGTTTTTCCTAAGTTTTATTGGTATTGTTGGAGTTGACCATCTAAGATTGCTTAGGGAGTGTGCAGCTTTGCACTGGCTGATTTCTTTGTGAAATAAATCAGCTGCCTTACCTGTACACACATGGTACTCGATGACCGTAGTCTTCATTAACTTGCATTTTTTCTGCTACTTGACTAGAAGGCTGTTAAAATTAGATACTGAAGCTCAAGCTGACTAAACATCTTTGTTTCAGTCATCCCACATAAATGATTATGAAGGTGGTGGAAGCACTGTAATCAGTTTTGAAAATATTGCCCAGGTAAGTATATAGTGTGTTACAGGCACAAAGTCACATGTTCATGGGCCGGTTGTACCAAAGATGGATAGTGGTATCCAGTGGATAGTAGTTTTTTCCACCTTTGCGAAATTGGACAAAAAGCGACAAAAGAATCGAATTGGCCAAAGAAATAAACATAGCTGCCTTTAATCGATCAATAGCAATCTTAATTTTGTTTTATAACGATCAATGGAAAATTTTATGAATGTATAAAAAAATCTTTATTCATTGGATAGCACTAATTACCTTTCATACAACTGGCCCCAGTTTTGTAGATCTGTGCACATACAAAATATTGAGAAGAAAATTCAACAACTCAGTAGTAAAATATTAACAACCACTTTGTAGTTGTTTCATGAGAAGTGACATAAGTTTACTTTCTTCCATCAAATTTTAGAAGCCAGTTTGTGTTGAACTAATTTGGAATGTTAAGCAATTATTTATAATCTTTACTACTCATAAAAGTAGAGTTCAGTCCTATTAAATTAAAAGAGCACTCCACCCCAAAACAAATTGTGCTTATATGAAAGTTCTTTGTGAGTGAATCTTGGAATAGTCATTCATTAGCCTCAATTTTTTTCCTTCACGCGATATTCCACTTTGTTTCAGTGATTTTTATGCCATTTTGCCATCGCCATGTTTTTTGACCAGGTGGCCTGATGGTTTTGCTAAATATTTCACCACAGTGATGTCATTGAACGATAGAAAACAAACACAATCTATAAATTAGTATTGTAGTCTACAAAATATTAGCGAATTTTGAATATTGACTTAGTCTGCGGATCATTTTAACAATGTCTGATGAAGAGTCAGCAATTCTTCATGGGTAAATGAAGATTTTATGTCATCTGAATGGTCTGAGATCAAGATTTACTTCACTGAAGGAAAATATTCGAAGCAGCCATATTGTTCAAAGCTGTGAGAAAACAGTGAGAAAAACAAACAAACAGTGAGAAAAGAAGCTCTTTTTACTAATAGCCAAGTTGAAAAATTTGGAAGAGTGTTTATATGCTTTGAAGAGTGTTTCAACTGAAGAGTATTTAACTAGCAAGAAACACATTTGAAAACATATTGGTATGAATTGTCATCTGTTGCTGTGCCTATCTGATGCAATAATAGTCATTGATGTTAAACATCATGGAATTTATTTTTTGATTTTTTTGGTGTAGGATTAGTTTTGAAAAGCAGTTCAGCAACACCGGGTACTCTGGGCTTCATTTGCCATACCAACAATTTGCATTGAATGGCAGTGGCCAATGATGTAGATATTGCTTCATTTTGACACTATGCCTTTAAAATCCATTTTCAAGGCAGTCTAAAACACTGTTTTTGTATTAAACTGGATGATGATATGTTTAAACTGATATGCAATGGGCTTTTTTTCATAATTTGGACAAAATCAGTTAGTAATTATCTGAAAATATTTGTAGAAACTATTTATGTGTTGACCTCTTGTTTGATTTCGTATTCTTGTTCAACTAGTTAATCCCAGAGGTATAGGCATACTTCAACAAAAATTTAAATTGCAAAGTTGGTTGGTTCTGGACTGTCATGTACATTTGTTGCTTTAGTGTAGCTTTTCCCACGAAGCAAATGGGCGTGAAATCTGCACAGGAAGGCAAATGAGTTGCTTATGGCTTGCGTGAATTCAGTGGGCAAATTCTCGTCATTTGCCTTGGCGCAATTGATTTCCTCTAAGATGTCAATCCTAGATGATTCCGCATAGGTTTCCGTGAGTTTTTAGCTCATTCTGGAGCCACGCAATGAGGAGTTGTTGGAGAATATGTAGTTTGATTTAAGTATAGTATTGTAATATGAATAGCAAAATTCCACTGTCTGTCACTCAATGACATCACAGTGCTCTAAATTGTAGAGCTTTCCCCCCATTTCAACTAATATGGAGGACAGAATGGCCACTAAATTCATTGAAACAAAGTTGAATATCTTGCTGACAAGAAATAGTTAAGCCTAATAAATTACTGTTCCTAGATAGACTCGAGAAGGTTGTTCATATAAACTTTAAGTCCAAGGTTGTTCATATAGACTTGAAGTCCAAGTTTTTTCGAAGGGAGAATAACCTTACACTGTTTCTTGACATGTGTCTAAGATTGTGTATTATATAAGTTGTTCACCATTGTCCAGGCTGCTCAAAATAAATTGCCATTTTGTGAACAACGGTCATTACAACTGGTTTGGGTTTAACACCTGCCAGCATATAAAATGAATATGTTGCAGCATATTTGCCCACATGTTTTAGTCTGAAGTTTGTCCACCAATACAGATAACATTGAAAAACGACAACAAACAAATTTGCTTTATGTCCTTCTTCACAAAACTTAAAAAGGTGTAGGCCATCAAGTTTACTCATGATTTGACCCTTTCCCTTCAAGCGTTACTGTGAACATTACCACTTTCATTAGAATCTATTCAATCAAACTTATTTATCTATCCATTTGCTTTTTTGTAGATGCCACTAGAGGAAATGGTTACCAATAGCACTGGTGCAGCTACCAGCAGTTTGACTGCTTATGATGAGGCTGCGCTTTGTGCCAGTGCCTTCAGGTACTGTACAATAAACGTTTAGGGAATCATACTGGGCAGTATGGGGCAAATTGTGAAGGTAGATACTAGTGTTATCTGCCAAAGCCAAAGGCTAAAATGGATGACTCAAATCTGGCTTTCATAATTCATGAATATTCCTTGAGCTGATAACCGTAATTGCGATGCATATTACTACTGGAGGCTCTGTTGTGAGAAATTGCATTTGCCCTGCTTTTCTTCAGTTCATTGAATCCTGCCAATTTGGTGCCATCTCAACACTATCTAATGTGCACATGTATATGTCTTATACCAAAAGCCGATATAAGTCAATCAAATTTGACTATGGCATATTGCTCCTTTGTCCATTTGCTTTTGACCTATGCATCATCATCATAGGCTACTCTGTCATTCATACTGTTTGATGAAGTAGAGTCCATTTAACTCCATGCTCTCAAAGTCTTGACTTGTAGTATACTAATGCACTTGATTTTTGGGGCTTGATACTTAAACCGTTCATAGAGGTGACTTGCAAGCCGTTTGTTCTTAAGCTATGAAGCCACAAAACAACCATTTGCAACCCGCTGGTAAATATTGTTAAAGAAATGTCACACCAACATGTTCATAATTATTGCCTACAAAATGATAATCCTCCTCCACCACTCATACTTCTTTAGCGGTTCCATAATTTTGTTACAGTGAAGTACAATTCACACTTTTAGTCCTTCAGAATTATGGTGTACTAGTATATTTTATTTTGTCTTGCATATAATTGTTTTTATTTTAAGTTTAGTAGACATACTATTATTTTTTTCTTAATAATTGTGTATATATTTATTCTAGTGTAATATTTATAATCGTGCAATTCAGTTTGTACTGCGATGTGATTTTTAAAGTAAATTTATAATAATAATAATAACCATGATGCACATGGCTTTGGCCAAAGATTGAAGGAGTGCAGCCGTCAGGACCATGTTGCTGTATTATATGGAAGCATTTGATCTCTTTGGCCTCTGAATTTTATGCCATGTGGTGCAGCATTCTGTGTATGCTATGCATTTTTCTATCAAACAAGATCTGACATTTCAACCTTCCAACAATTGCTGCTATGAAGAGGGGAAGTCCCATGTGGCATTTCCCGGGTGCAATGCTCATTTGTGGCTGTTCTTCATGACAGTGTTGAGAAGAACAGCTAAGGCTTTACCTATTGTACGTTTTTGGAAATATGTGGATTGTGCCATGATTGCTGGAAGTTGTTCCATGGAGTAATCAACCTCTTATGCAGAATATTGTAAACAATATCCAGAAATGCATTAACAACAGTAAGCTTTAGTTGATTTCAAATGGAAAGAAATGCTTATTGACTGTACAAACTTAAGCACTTGAAACAGTTAGGTATTACAATACCCACTTCCATGTCATGATGAAGGGGAATACACCTTTGTGCGTCCTGATTTTCTGAAAGGGGGCTTACATTCCTACTGTTATCATTACCTCTTACTTTACTTGCATTAGACCTACACTTGAATATTGGGCTCCTGCATTCCAGTATGCTCTTCCAGAATATTTATGTAACAATACTCAACATATTATGCCAGTGCTGTCTATTATTTTTCTGTTATTGTCAAGCAAAACTTTTGGCCCTAATGAGATATGTATTTGTAATTGCAGGGTTTTGAAATTGATGATTTTCAGTTGGTTACATGAAGTATCTACTTATCATAATGCTTATGCTGATCTTCAGTTGGTCCACTTTTACCGGTATGTTCACCTTTTTTTTTCAAAACAAGTGGTTTCTGCGCTTGGTTTTGTTGCGGTTTTTAAGACACAACTTTTTTTGTTTTGTACGTAAATCATTCTGGTCAACAGCACATTGATTGAAGAAAAATTTGCTTGATGCGCAAATATTGACAAGTGGGAACCAGTGTCCAGCGTTCCGAGAGGATTTGTCTTCCTCATAAATTGTCCTTCCTAGGCCATAGTTTTTTAAAAAACATGTCCCCCTGGGGACCACTTTCATAGGAAATTCAACCTCTAGAAAGTTTGCCTTAAAACACTTTAATGTGTTTCTAGTTAGCATTCGTAGCGCCCTTTGAAATCTAAGTGTTCTCCTGCTGCTCTAACACTGAACATAATATTGATGTTCAGACATTCTCCCAGAAAAAGACAGAGAATTCTTGTTTATAGGAAAACGTTTGCAGATTTCCAAATTTTTTGAAACCCTTATTTAGAATCAGCTGGGCCATTGTGAGGCAATGATGGTCAGAATCAGTGGAATTATACCTTTTCCTCCCATACAATTTTGTGTTTAATTAACTAAGCCAACAGAAATAAATAGTTGAAATACTTGAAATCTATTTTGAAGGCTAGAGTAAGATGCATTCACAATATTGAGCTCTCAATACAAGCTATGTCTCCTTGTTAGCTTTCTTCCAACATTGTTGCTCTTGAATGAGTGTTTTGTCATAAAAGAATCTGTACAGTTAAGGAATAACATTACCACATTTTTGAAATACTGCATACCAAGTGTCACTTTCCTTTGCAACAAAATTGATCCAAAGGACATTCATTTTGTCAATCAAGGAAGGAAAAGTTGATTTTTTATAGCTGCTTCCTAACTGTTGGAAACTGAAGCAAATATGCCATTCATATACATTCTGTCAACAGTGTTAAAGAATAACACTGAGGAACCAGCATAATTGTGAAATACTGTTTTGACAACATAGGTGAGCAGCTTATGCATTGTAATAAGGTTCATTTTGTTTTAATGTGGCTTTTCAATGGTGTTTTGGATCAAATAGGCACGGCAACTGAGCGAGCTCCCTTTTGTTGTGTTTGTTAAAATTGGCAAATTTAATAATATTTCTGATCAAGTGGAGATTGTGTTGGAGCGCAAATAGTTATTCAAATGCCACCTTCTTTTAAAGCATTTTTGTAACAGTAAAGAAGACAGATTTTTTCAGCAAAAGTGCTTTGAGCAAAATTTCTTGAATATATTTTGCTAGTATTAGTGGTATCGTTGCTGCAAATTGCGTCAAAGTTGTTTTAAAATCACAATCAGTCTTGCACTTCTGTGGTGAAAAACAATATTTAACCCCAGGCAAATGAAATCAGATAATTGTTATTGTGTGTAGTTGCATGGCTTACTCATAAAATATTACTGCAACATCTTTGGGAAAAAAAGGGGGGGTGATCTTGAAAAATCTGAAAGCACAAGGAATTGAGTTACCATCTATTTAAAAATATGTACATGAAAACAGTTGAAGTAACGGCAAATCTGAAGAACGATATTGATGTAATTCTCTTTGTGATTTAGGGAGATACTCATATTTCAATGAAAAGGCAAAGTTACAACATCTGTGTGCAACTAAACCAAATAACAGGGAAGTCATATGTGGTCGCTGTCTGTAGGGCTGATAAATGGGACTGTTGCAAGCATGTTGCAATGCAGCTATTTCTTATCCTTGATTATAAATGATTAGGATTTGCTGTAATCTCTGCTGATTTTTCCTGTTTCCAAATATTACAATGTTCCCAAACATTTTAAATAATAAGTACCAGTTTCCATGCATACAGTATATTACATTTGAGAGGGCCTCTTTAGAGAAATACACACATGATGGAAAGCAAACCAGTACTAATGAGAAAAAGCAGACAGGAACAATAATCCACACTACACATTGCTAGGTACATAATGTGGGATAGACTTGAGAAACTTGCTGATAAACTGGGTCAAGAAAGGAAAGCAGTCTAGGTTAGTCAAGCACTGCAGTCAATAGCTGTCAACTATATTCATTTGAAGAAATGTGCAGCATGGCCATCAACGATAAATGCATCTGATTAGGTAGTTGCAACTTTCTGTAGCAATGAGGTAGTAAACAAGAAAGAATGAGTTTGTGTTTCTATGCATACTTTCCAAGGGGAAAATGTACATTTTTTTTAAAATTTAAAAATCAGATTTTACATCACAAGAGGCTTCAAACAAAATATTTCATAGCAAGCAAGCACTTATTTTTATCTTGCATATACAGTCATGCCAGTTTGAAAATGATTTTTCACATGAATCTTTATTGGAGAGGTACCTTTAGGCTATATTATGCTGGCTTGTAATGCACTTGAGAAGGCTTTCCATTCTGCATTCATCAAAATTGATTTTGCAGTCCTAAGTTCAAGCATGCTTTGCTATGCTAGAATCATGTTCAAAGAAAACATGAAGCACTTAGATGTAGAGCAGATCCAAAGTTTTCTGTCCAAGTTTGGTCATATGATGAGAGAATTATTTACAAATGAACTCACAAGTCAAAAGGAAAGGGAAAGTTTCATGATATAGCAATTGTATCAAGCCATTTTCAGTGTCTTTTTTCATTTTTGCAGCCCTAGAGCATAAATTATGAGTATGTGGAGAAGAGTACTTCACTTGCGATTTTCAGCCACAATAAGTGCTTTGGCAGCAGCTGTCCAAGGTGAACTTAGTTTCTTGACTGATGTAGTTGAGCACTTACAAATACACTTGAAGATAATGACAAAGATTGTATTCTATTAGTAGTTGAGATGGATGTTAAGAAGGATGTAGTATGGGATGTGAAGAATAAGAAGTTTGCAGGCCATATGGAGTATATTACTATTCTTGCAGAGGAACCAGACAGTATTGCTGCCAATGCCTTGGTTGTCTGGGCTGTTGGACTAAATTGCCCATGGTTTTGTCCAGTTGCATGCTTGGTGGATTTTGTCACTTTGAAAATGCAAGTACAAATCATTATTGAAGCCATAAATCTCCTTACTGAAGGTGGTCTCAAAGTCCATGGAGTTACTTTTGATGGCTGTGCCAAGAACATTGCCACAGCAAGATGCCTTGGATGCAAGATTGATAAGTTTGATGGTTTTTTTAAACATCCAACACAACCAAAGAAGACACAGTTTCTTATCTTGAATGTATGCCGCATGCTTAAAATGGCGCGAAACAGCTGAGGGGACATGAAGGTCTTTTGTGATGAAGACAGGAACACAATTTGCTGCCACTTTATCCCAGAACTTTATAATGTTCAAAAGAATTATGTTTTACTTCTTGGCAACAAGCTGAAATCTATGCACATTAAGTGGCACAAACAGGCGATGAAAGTGGCAGTTGCAGCTCAAACCATTAGTAATTCTGTTGCCGCTGGGATCATGTATCTCAATATCTTAAAGCTAGAACAGTTTGAAAAAAGTCAGGAAACAGTTCGTATTGACTATAAATTATCTGTTTCACATATTAAGTTCTAAAAGTAAATTTGGGAAGAACTATCAGAGACTAATACAACTTGAAGACATTGATGAAATTAAAGATTATGTCAATTAAGTGATACACTACTTGACCACTTTCATTGATAGATATGGTATTAAGTTGGTTGATGGTCCTAAAAAGATGTTCATTTTGGGCTTTGCATTATCGTTGAAGTCAATTCTTTCATTGGCTAAACATCTTTTGCAAGGAGAATACACTGCATTTGACTATTTGTTAGCCTACCGTTTCTCACACGGTCAACTTCAAATGTTCTTTAGTAAAATATGGAGTTGTCTTGGATGGATCAGCAATCCCAATGCACTTCTGTTCATGTGGGCTGCAAGAGCTTTGCTACAAAAAAATGTTGCTAGTTTTTCAAAAATTGCCAAGTCTGTTGTCGATGAAGAAAAGTTGAGGGAAGATGCTGATGATGTTGACAACAAGGTTTCAAGCTTATTAAAAAGTTCCATCATTTCGCATGATGATGTTCTTGAATACATATAAGGATTCATCATTAAAAAAATCAGCAGCTGTATCAAGTGTGCAGAATGTGCTTGTGCTTTGTCCTTGGAGATGAATGATGGCACCAACAGCTGTTCAGACCATACATATTTCAGTAACTCACCAAAGTTGAGTTTGATTTTTTCAGATGTATGGGAAACTAACAACTTCACTGGTCTTACTTGAGCTAGGTATATGTCAGCAATCTATGTCTCCTATATCTAGGGGCTAGTGTCTGCAAAATTCTACATTTTTCATGTCTTATGGCTATAACATTATTAAAACATTATGATGAAGCACAAGCAAAGAAATTTGCTAGCAATTTCCAGTCAGTTGTACAGCAAACCTTTTCTATTCTTAGCAAGCCACTTGCTTGTGGTATTGCTGTCTTCATTGAATTGCCAGCTGATAACAAGCTAGAATCTAAGGAATCAGTCTCTGCCAAGATGATACTACAAAAGAACCAAACAAGACAAGGTCTACTGCAGACCATAACAACATAAAGTGATAACGCCCTTCAGTTGGTTGTTCTAAATATTTAAAAGTGACAAGAAAGTGTATCATGTGCTGTTCCTCTTCTTTGTCTTTCCAAATCTGGCAGAGCAATACTTATATGAAGAAATAGGAATACCAAATTCCTCCAGCGTCATATGATTTGGAAAGTAGGCAAACAACTTTCATCATGTTTGCCATCCATTATCTGATGCCTGAATAGGTCTTCTAAGCTCCCTTCATCTGGCAGCAGTGTTCATAATTGTGGGGCTTCTTTATACAGGTTTTCAGTGGAAATGCCTTATCAGCAGTGAATATGTATAGGTATAACTTTTCTGGTTTATCTGGAAGGAGACTTTGAAAAGGTAATTTTGGACTGTTATCTTCAAAAGTCATTTTAGGTTCATCAAAGATACCTCCATCGCTGTTGGCCCATTTCCAGATGCATCCAGATTCGTTCCTATCCACATACATTTTGTTGCTTTTACGCTTAGCGCCTACAAGTATCTGGTGAATACACAGACTGGAGTCACAAACTTTTGAAAACAATCTTCAGAGTGGAAACTTTTAAAAATGGAATCATTCTGGATACCTGTGGACGCACTGTAACTGTGACAATTTGAAAACGACAACATATATAAATGAAATATAAAATTTACCCCCTCAACAATGCTCTAAAACTGCAGAATCCATTCCACTCCTATGCCTAAAAACATCACGCGTGTTCCTCTTCCGAGTAAAATGGCGTTTCAGGGAGAAGCGATTTTATCTACTTTGACTGGAATAATTTTGATCGTTGTTGCCTTTATTCAGTTGATATTGCTGTTGAAAATTATTAGGCTAAATATGAGTAAAAGCGTGCGGTTCTGGTACGGCTGATTGAACATTTTTTTCGAAACTTTGCTGCATTGTGATGAGAGACGAAAATTTGCATGAGTCCGTCATACAGTCATACCATCATAGTATAAACTTTTGGGGAGGTGTATGCATGCATTTTTTGTGCACATTTTTATTAAAATATTAAACAACACCATGAGCATGTACCCTCGTTTTTCACTGAAATTGCCATTGAACATGTGCAGTCATAGGAGTGAGCCATATAACCCACAATGAAACCTTTATTTCTACAGCTAAACCCTTGCAAAGTTGCTGTTGGAAAGTTAAGATATGTTGTGAGACTTTGCTGTGTCAAACCAATTACCATTCAAAAGAATGAAAATTCATGGCAATCACTGATGCTATATACTTGTATTCTGTAGCATGGAGCTATTAAGTCATTATCCTAGACAATATACCTAGTCATCTGGTAATTTACGGCCAAGCTGGCTGATGAAAGTTGTAAATTCTTGATGTTTCTTTCCATCATAATTACACTTTTATACATTCAGTGTGAAAACAAAGGTTAGCACACAAAGCACCAAACAAAACATTTCAAGTCACCAATTACGGGCATAAAGTAAAAATTCGCTACTAAATATTAATAGTATCAAATTCCAGGCACTGCACAGCAACTTAGACTTCTGTTTATTGTCGTCAATAGGACATGGCCACAGTAATTGGGCCCATATCACATATTGGCTGGACATTTGAGGCTAAGTTACTGGAGTGAAAATTTGCGACTGAAGCCAAGTAAATTGAAGATAGGCACGATGGATTTTTGTGGATGTATTGCAGTCTAGGTGTACACTGGCTTTTTAGTGAATATTGATTGTAAAAAATCATCAGAAAGTTTGCATTATAGTAGTCAGTGTTAGCATAGTGCTGCTTTGTGCTACTGAGTTTTTAATAGTTGTGGACTATAAAATTGTGTAGTTTTGCCATTCAAAAATAGCAGATTCTTGGCACTTCTTGCTATCCTGATATATTTGTTACGGCATTATGTAGCTAACCCATAAAAGTAAACAACACAAAACGACATGCAGGTAGATTGATGAAAATAATCTGTATAGAACTATTGGCAAATTAAAACTATGTTGACATGTGTCATGCTATGAACTTACATTAACCGTTACTACAACACTAAACATCTATATACAACTGAAGTCTGCAATAATAGGTGTAGCTATTCCATGGAGCTTTATATTGCAAAACAGTCCACAGGCATACCTGTAAACCCATACATTCAAACACTATTCAAAAGTTTGCAACTTGCAATTAGAGATCGTGGTGACACCATCACAATCTCTAAAGGAGCATGTTATAATGTGCACACCATAGTATAGTAGGTAGGTGGTTGGATGTGCAAATTGTGGCATGGTTAGTGTAGTATATTATGCTGTAGCGGTGTGTAAGTACACCACGGTCATAGACTCACACGCTGCTATCTTGCATGAGTAACACTCATTAGCTGGAATTTAACAAAATGTGGTGGGTTAAATGTTTTAAATATTTTAGAAACTGTGCACTTTTCTTGAGGTCTCCAGTCTAGAAATGTGGCCTTAAAACTCTCAATCATTTATCTGTGCAAAGTTCTCAGTCTTGCTTTTTATATTTGAAGCCCTTGATTTCAACACTTTGCTTTCCAATATAAAAATTATAGCAACCAATGCAATGGAGCTATAGACACACTTGCTCGTGATTTGTGATGACGCATGCTTTGTAAGCAATTCTAGCTGGTTTGTATTGTTTTCGGGAATATTTGTGGATGGTTGGAATTGCAACCAATCTAGATACATGTGCAGATGTAATGTTTTGAGTCTGCAACAAAATGTTTGCAGATTCAAACAAATCCATATACGTGTAGACAAGGCATTATCCTTTTGGCGTTTTGGGGAAGCAAAAGGAACAGTGCTAAATCATCACCACTTAAGATGCAATTTTGAAATTTCTGAATGCATTAAGTTGAACTTGAAATTTAAAATCCATATGCTGTTTCCCTACGTCTACGTACACAAAGAAAGGTTTTTATGGAAGGAAATTCTTTAAACTGCAAGGTTGATTATAAGATTTTTGTAGTTTTGCATGGCGAAACAACAATATCAGTATTCGTTTGAGG
>JAODVQ020530099.1:0-15350 GCA_025400075.2 Phenganax stokvisi
CTTTAATAGTTCCGGTACAAATTATCCAGGTTACTATAATTGTCGTGTTTCTACTAAGGAAAATCTCAGCAATAACTTAGTGTTTTGGGAGACTAGTGCATATTTCTTTTGCTTTTGCCAAAAATGTCTGTATTTATCTTTTTTTATAATTCACACGTGTTTACTTTATTCTTGTTAGTTTTGTGTGCCATTGCAAACTAATGTTGCCTTTGTTTTAGGGTTCTACTTGCCTAGATGGGGGCTCATATTATTTGAATTATAACAAATGTGTAAACTGCCAGAAGAGGGGAAATATTCGAGTTGAAAATAGGACAGAAAGTGAAGATAAAGATGGCTTGGAAACTGTGAAGTATAGACGTTAGTTCCTCGTTCTTCTTTGGTACTAAGCATACAGTGTGCAAGCAATGTTTGGTTCTTGAAAAATTCGGGGGGCATAAAAACATGGAGCTTTTTTTTACAGATCCCTATAAAAGTCTTAGTTTTTCTACTCAAGATGTCTTTGAAATTATTAAAGTATTATGTTTCTTCAGATATCTGTGAATCTTGTGATCACAACATTGCTGATCATGAGTATACTTTTCAAATTGAGGGCGAATATCAAGTAAGTCTTTTCATGAAAATATTTGGTTAGCTTTGGGCTTTTATGCATGATAGGTGATCATTGACCATGATAATATGCCTCTCATGTTGCAGGAATATGAAATGAATTGTAAGCTGTGTGGCTTTGCCCAAGACAGGATTTGCATAATGCCAGAAGATCCAGAAAAATTTAGAGGAGAATTTTAGCAAGATTTTACTCACAAAAACGTTGCACCTTATGGTCAATCAACGATTCTGGATATGAAGGCCTGGGCATGAAAATGGAACAGCTCTTCATTTAAAAACCTACCCTTCTTCCGCATTCCCAGCTTTTGCCTATCTGAATAATTCATGAGTAAGTACAACATGGTCTATAATTTTTAAATTATTTACTTATTTACAGAACAATGATTCAATAAATTTGCTGTCCACCTCTTCCCATCTCCCTTACTTCAACACCAAATATAACATTAATTAAACTGTTGCATACATGTTGATAAACCACATTTTTTGGCATCATGCGGTTGGATGAAGGCCTCATAAACTATTTGATCTAAAATCACAGAAAAGACTGGGACTAGTTGTAACGTAAAAATTTATATTTCGCTTAAAAAGAGCACTTATCTCGCAAAGTACAGTGTATTTTGCTGCCACATTTGCTGCGGACTTGTCTTTCTCACCACCGAAAATATTAACGAAGTTTTGACTTCTTTTATGAAGGGCAAAGAAAGACAAACGTGATTCAATGGTAATAAATATTTCGATTCTGTCAGTCTTTTTGCTTACGGTCAGATTATCACCTCGAAAGCGATGGAAATCTTAACCGATGGAAATCAGAATTTGCTGTTGTTGCGAAAATCGTACTTTTCGCTTTTTCAACTTGCTTTGTGTAACATGGAAAGCTATGAAATAAGCAGTGATGCATATAAAGCTGTACAACTTACGCCTCATTACGACACAAACATTAACATGAAAATAGTTTTGACCCTATGTAGCAGAACGTAGCAGAACATGGTGCCCTGTGTAAACGTTGCAAACAACATATTAGGAAATCATTATGCTGGTATAAGTTCATCTCAGCATTGATTTGCAGGGTTTAATTTATGGAGTAAAATTCATCTCCCATGCACTCAAGTTATATAGGTTGATTCTGCATTAAATTTTTTCCAAATGTTGGGAGAAAGATGGTTCAAATTTCCTCCAGTGGATAAAATAAAATAGAACCAAGAAACGCCCTGGAAAAATGTTTAATTCCGTATTTCTGACAATTTTGATTGCGATTGATGGCCTGATATGAAGCTTACTGTGAAAGCCGTATGCATGCGTCCTGGAATTCTCATTATTGACTGTTTTTATCGCCACCACAACTATTTTTTCCCCCAGCAATCTGTTGGCACTGTGGAGTTCTATTGTAGGAGTTGATAAGCCAATGGCAACGCCAGTGGCAATGTCATGCTGTCTCATAGAACCTTATATAGGACCTCGTACACCGGCTATTCTTCCTAATTAGGTCTAAAATCATACACAAATATTCTCATTGGATTTGCCCTTCCATATCTGCATTTATTTCAACCAAGTGATGTGCTAAAAAATATGAGCTTTAAAAAATCTACCTCGCGTGGCATATTATGGACAACATGATTTATCAATAAGCTTAAGAGTTATTGATGTCAATAAACAACATTAAATTAATTAGATCGTTATATCTTTATTTCTCGAACATTTCTTTCTGGCTTCACACAGCTCGATATACGCAGAGAATTATTTTTCTTGTAAAAAAAAGCCCACGGTGATTGTACGAATCTGCTCTCAATTAAGTTGTTTTTTGTATGGGAATGGTTGTTTATTGTTAATTACTTGGGGTATTTTAATCCAAAAATCTTGTACATGCACTTTGCAAAGGACTGTAAAAAGCCAATAAAAATCTTGAATGTTCCCAAAAGACCTGGAGAATCCTTACATTATCACAAAGCCAAAGGAAATTTAAAGAATCCAGCAATTTGCAAGCAAAAATCCGGGAAGAATCGATAAAGTGCTGGGAAAAATATGAAAACTCTCTGGATTCGGAAATTAAAGTCGCAAAATCGCGCACACTTTGTTTGAAATGAAATGCCCCTAGACAAGTTAATCCACTTTTAGAAAATATTGAAAATTTGTTCATTGATAGTATAAGCCTTCCTGTTTTACGAGAAACGACAGGTGAACAAAAATTCGCTGATATAAAGACAATAAGACGAAGATGAACTAGTTGTGGTAGCACAGGGATCTAAAATAAAATGTTTTGACATAAAACGGAAAATCAAAAGAAATGAGATCAGATGTGAACAATTCCTACCAAGAAAAACCGACTATGCCATATACCGTACGTAGCTTTTAAACGTGAGGTTTACACCCCCTGTGCAAACGGCAAATCGAGAAGAAGGTTATCATTGTTGGAAAAATGATATGTTTGGTCAGCTTTTCAAAAATTTTCTAACATTGCATTTTCTTCATTGCAAACACAGTACACTTTTGAGCCCTGCAATTCGTTGGCACAGTGCCACAGTTGAATTCCAGGAGTTGACAAATTAATATCACGCTGTTCAATTATTCTCAGATGGTGTCCAGAGAAAAGAGAAAATCGATTGGTATTTCTGCACGTGCGGTCATAGAAAATTTTAATTCAACCAAGTTATCTATGATTGTGTTAGCATAGTTCAATTCACGTTTTAAGAACGAAATGCCCTGATACAGCAGCGTCCCCAGTTCATGAAATTATTTTATAGTTGCCGCCAAACCATTTAAGTCGTTCTCTGTTTATCAGTTTTACCTTGCACATCACCACTTTTCTTAATATTTTCGTCTCGAAGGTCTAACTTGCTGGATGAATTATTTGAAGGTATATTGGGATTACAAGTATTGAATTAGATGAAGAAACCACTTCGAGTCAGATTTGGGTTCAGTTAACATGATTTTTTAATAAGCCTATGAATTGCTGATGGTCAATAAACACGATAACGTCAATATGATCCGTATATCCTCATTTCTCGAACATGTATTTGTGACATCAAGCAGCTCAATGTGCTGCGAGGATTGTTATTTTTGTAAAAATAAAACCACCGCGGAATTACGAACCTTCTGTTAATTAAGTTGATTGTGTACGGATCCATGGTTGTTTATTGCAAATTACGAAGGGCGTTTTACTCGGAATATCTTGTACGTTTTGCGAAGGACTGCGAAAAGCTAATAAAATATAGGGAAACCTTGACAGTTCCAAAAAGGCCAGAAGAATTCGAACAATATCACTAAAGTAAAAAAATTTAACGAATCCAGCCATTTGTTAGCAAAAATCGGTTGGAAAATAAAAAACATCTCGAAGAATATCTGAAAATTCACTGGAAAAATCCACGGATTTTTGCAAGTCCAAAAATCCTGCCCACCTTGTTTGGAATAAAATGCCCTTCGACAAATTAAGCGACTTTCACAAAAATTGAAAATTTATTCATTGATAGTTTAAGCTTCTCCGTTTTACGAGAAACAACAGGCGAAGAAAAATTCGCTAATATAAAGACAATAAGACGACGATAAGCTAGTTGTGTTAGCACAGAAAGTTAAAATAAAGCGTTTTGATGTAAAATGGAAAATCCAAGAAAATGAGGAGGGAAAATATACTGCCAAGAAAAAACGACTCTGCAGTTTGCTGTAGCGTTAAGATCCCTAACAAGGTTGTACTAACGACAAATCGGGAAGAAGGTTATCATATATGAGAAAATCATATGTTTGATGAGCTTTTCAGAAATTTTCTAACATTGCATTTTTTTCATTGCAAACACAGTGCTCTGCAGCCCAGCAATCCGTTGGCACAGTGCCACAGTTGTTTTCCAGGAGTTGACAAATCAATATCACGCTGTTTAATTATTCTCAGATGGTGTCCAGAAAAAAAAGAAAAAAGTCATCTCTGATTTTCATAAAACATTTCAATTTGCACGTTTGGCAAAAATGAATCAACTCTGCCTCAATCACACGATACCAGATTGAAATGGTCACGACTTTAAGTTCAACCGGTAAAGGAGGAGTTTAGCGCTTAACTAACAATTGATAAAAAAGAATTAAACAAAAAGTGTAAAAATCTTAGAAGTTCAAAGAGTAAACAAGGTCTGCAATTGGTAGAATTCAATGCTGTGACTTTGCAAGATCGCTCCCGTGTGAACAAAATGCTCAGATACACCAGCGTCCCTAGTGTATTAGTTAGATGAAGCAACCACTTTTGGGTTAGATGTGTGTTGGGTTAACATTTGTTTGTCAATAAGCTTATAAATAGTTGTTGGTGAAAAAGCACTATAACGTTAATTAGACTGTTCTCTTACTTCATCGTAAGATAACTGAAGATATTGGATAGGTTAATGCAGTTCCTCTGGATGTTGTGTTTCTAGCCCTCTAAAACCGGATACATTCTGTATATCTAAGCAATACGGGAATTGCGGGACCCAAACAAAGTTTGCTGGTCTATTCATTTGTTTGGAATCATAAGCCTTAGTAGTTTTTCAAAAATGGTAGTGATGAGTACGCTGTCGTACTTATGTTAAACTAAAGTCGTTCAAGATGTTAACGTGCTGTTTTGTGCATGCTACAGGGCAGGACTTAGTTGTTTATTCAATCTTTAGTTGTTGTTTTTTTGCATGATGTACTTTCTCGTTGATTCTGTGCTATTGATGTTCTTGCTATATGTCAATTTGCGGTTTTTGTGAATAACATGTGCTGTGAGAGTGATGTCAGACGACCCACTTCTTCTCGCCCCTCCTCCAAAAAAATTACAGATGTTTACCCGTTTGTAGAATGATGATGGTACGGTCTTTCACGCCCAGTTTCTGTCAAACTGGTTTTGAAAACCGGTTTTAATTTGCAAGTGAATGCTATAAAAAAGGCGCTCGAGCATGCTAGTTTATCTTTGCTGCTGAAAACTCCATCATCATGATGCTGTGGTCAAGAATTCTACTGATTTTCGTTGTTTCTGGTCTTGTTGCTGTCACTCTTGGCGATGTGCAACCTTTTTTGGGCAGAGGCATATTCTCCCCAAGAACCGATCTTCTTGGTACGATTGATGAAGAGGCTTATGGAACTGCACAAATGTTTAACTATTTCAATTCGTCGTGCTATCATGTAGAACCAGTGTTTCAAACAAGCCGCTATTTCTCGTTCTACCAAAACACGCAGTCCTTTTATTCTTCGATAACGACCTCCTCGGACATGTCTGCCTCGTTTCAAAGCGATTTCACCCTTAGAACAACCCTGCAAGTTCAAACGACTGGTATTGCTGGTTCAAATAACACTGTCACTGGAAACTCGTTGGTCTTAGTGGCCAAATCGAAATCCTTTGCATTGGACAAAACTTGCATAGTAGATCACCCGCCCTTCACATCTTATTTTTCTACTGATCTCAGCGGTTTACCAATAAAAATCGATTCACCATGGTCCAGATCCTCTTGGTCGCAATACGATGCTTTTCTGCAAAAATACGGCTCCCACATCATAACTCAGATCACTACAGGATCGGAGCTGGACCAAAGATCATTTTCCAAGGAATGGCATTCGTACTCCGAGAGAGACTTTGAGGTGAAATCTTGTATAGGGATCTCGTCACCAGGAAATGTAAGCCAATCGAGCATTGGTCTGTGCTCAAACGTTACAAGTCAAGAAATTCAAGCAGTCAACGGCATGGAGATGTCCACCAAACTGACTGTGAACGGTGGAACCAACGAGACTCGCGCTAAATTACTCCAAGGTCGCACGGATGAACTGATTCAACAGTTTTTGAGTGAAGCAAACGTAACTGATGCTCCTATCCGCTATAAGCTCACTCCTATTTGGGATATCATCAAAGAAACTTATATTGGCGTGTCTGACAATTTTGTAAGAGCCGTTAACATGGAAGCTTATTACCTCGGTTACATGAATTTTGGCTGTGACTATCAGACAAGTGGTGGTGTGGATTTGCAAATGTTTGGCTTCAATATATTTAGTACGGACACAAATCCACAATACGAATGCACTTTGGCTGCAGAGGGCTGTCACAGTAACGATGACTGTCATTATCATGTAGGCGTTTGGTGCTCATGTTCAGGAGACTCATGTGTTGGGTACAAGGACATAACTTTGGACACGGGGGTGACAAGAACAACTACATTTATAAATCATAATGCTTGGGGATGGCATGGCTGTGACTGGAAAGTATGGGGATCCGTGTGTGACTGCTACAACAGCGGCGAACGACTTAAAGTGTGGCCAACGAATGCTGCTGACGCAGATGTTGCTTACGCAGCTCACAACAGAGTCCTTTACCGGTCCCGAAAGCCGCAAACTAGCCAGTACCAAAAAGTGGAACTTTAAAGGGAAGTTGGTTGTCGTTTTTATTGCAACTGTCTATTAACTTTTTATCTCATATAAACAATAATTTAGCTTTAAAAAACAGTTAAAACCACAACTTCCAGTTTTTAGTTGACTTTTGATTATAGATCATTATTTCATCGGAAAAGCTCACTTAGTCGTCCGAAAGTAATATTGAAATGTGCATTTAGAGGAAAGTCCAGTTTTCGTGAAGGTATCATTTTTCAAGTAGACTGGTTCTAGCATAGTCTTGACTATTTTATAACAAACAAAATGATTGAGCCATTTTTCGTCTTTATCAAGAAATTCATATGTTGTGGTTTTAACTGGTAAAAAAATCGTTTGATTGGGATTAGTAATCATTAGTAAGGGTTGATTATTTTTATATGTAATCAGAAGGGTCGAGAGGAGCTGTTTAGTTCTGTATTTTTAGTAGTATTTGGGTTTGTTAGCTAAATATAATCATTGTATACTTTTCTACGATGTATATCGAAAGGAAAATATATGCGTACTATGGGCTAATGAGTGAGTGTTTTTGAGATTGTGTATTTCATTTCATTCAAAACAATTGTCGGAATATTCAAAACAAACTTGTTTGTAGGCGAGAAAGGAAGCAGAAATTGTATTGAGTTATATAGGGGCTACCCCTCTCCGCTCGTAAGGAGAAGTTCTGTGGCATTGCTCTAGACAGGATTTTTATAATGCCAAAAGACCCAGAAAAATGTAGTGGAGAATTTTAGGTTGATTTTGGTCCGAAAAACTGTTCAACCTGGTGTATTTTGTTCCCTTGGATTTTTCACGAAGGTTTTCGAAATTTCCAGTTATGTTCAAAATTGTCCCAAATATTCTCACGCATTAACCATAAATATGATTACCCAAAAAAGTTCTTTTTATTAAAACATGATTTAAAAATTTTGAAAATTTACGTCATGTTCATAGGGGGTCCCCTTTGCGAAATATTTCGAAATCTCCAATCTTGCAGCAAATCGTCCCAAATCTTTCCCAGACATTAGCAATTCATATATTTGCTCAAGAAAGTAATAATGAGAGTAAAAAATCATGTATTATATTTGGTCCTCGTTCACGAAATTCTTCGAAAATCCCAATCGTTCAAAATCACGCCAAATTCCTCCCCGACATTGCCAATCGATGCATTGGCCAAAAAAGTCGTTTTCAAATAGTTGGTGAGGTCACTGATGTTAATTTCTTGCAAACTTTGCATGCTTTTTGAGATCTTAAGGTTCTGAACAATTTTGAAATCATCCTGTGCGCTCTAGGAAGATTCTATCATTTTTTCCTACGTATAGTTCAACATTGACGTCATTTCTAGCTATCCTGATGTTTCTGGCTCTTCTTGATCGCCCTGGGGACTGAGGTGCAATATTAATGGACAAGGAAAGAGCAATGAAGAAACATTGACCTCAATATCGTTACTGGACTGTTGTCGCGCTTCCTCCAAACCCATCAGAAACTGGGAAACAGCTACAGGTTAGTCTCGAAGTTACTGTGATAAACTATCTTCAAAAGTGATCACGCGTTAAAATTCTACCATTTCTATTTATATTTCTTTCAAAGTATGTACAAATCTAAGAATATTTCTGAATAATATAAGAATCAAAGCGTCCTTCAAGGATTCCTTTATACAACCTTGCACTTTACAAAAAGCAACGTTTATCTGTTTCAAAGATGTGCGCAAAATACTGACATACAACCACTGTCCGGTGTTTCTCTGAGATCAGTGCATTGTACCCAGGCTCTTGCCCACACCTTGTCCACACGCAACGGCGCAGAGCAAGTAAATTTAAGAAAAGGCCTTTTTCACATTCCGACACTTTATGCAGCTTTTCATAATATACAGTTATCAAATAATCCTCTATAGTCTTAGCCAATCTCTGTCATTATAGCAAAGACCAACGTCAGTGTAGCAACGATTGCGTCTGCATTGGCAGAAAACGACGGGCGACTCTGCTCCCTCCAAAAAATTCATCTAGTTATTAAGATATAACCATGAACTGTCGAAAGACGATTTTTCTCTTTGCATATATCATCTGTGTATATCGTGTTCTACTGAGTTCGAATCTGTTATTATTGACCATTGAATTGTGCGTTAGCAGTGAAGTCAGGATTCACATAAGAAAATCCTTTGAATTCATCTTGATTGATCGTCTCTAGAACTCCTTTCTCTGACGGCGTTAATTTTGCTGCTTCGCGTGTGAACTCTAACTCGAAATTCACTGGATCTAAGTAGCTTTTCTAAAAAATGGAAAGATTACCCGAGTCTAAGACAATATATTAGAGACCAATGATTTCACAACAAGATTCTCCATTTCTCCAATAAATCTCCGTTCAAAATGCTTTCATGTTAAAACTCTTAAGTATATAATCATCCTTTAAGTTATATTTGACTTACCCCGACTTTAGGTTTAAACGGAGGTTGTATGGCTCTGTTTTCTAATCTTCTCCAATCAATTTCTTGAAAAAAGACATGATCTCTTATTGCTTTCTCTCCTACGGAAGTGCAGCCAAGCCTCTTGCTTGGATCTTTCGTCATAAACTGTAAACAGAACGAGCGAATTCCATCTTTGAAAAATTCAAGATCTTTTCATTCAGGGCAGACTTACTCACCCCTTTGATTACAAGAAGGGCTTCTCTTGACAACCAAACTGGAAACAAAACTTCCTCGTGAAGAATGCAATAAAACAACTCGTCCTCGTTGTCAGCTTCAAATGGAGGCTAAAGTTTGAAATAAATTACCCTTGATCTAAACATTTTGAGAAGAGCTCGGTTATCAGCTTGAAAAGCCAGTTTATTTACCAACCATGTTGATGTCGCTATTGGTTTTCCTACTAAGAACATTCCAGGTAGAATTTTGTTCAAGTGTAATACCTGTCCAGCCATCATTTCGTACATGAGCACTCCCAGCGCCCACCAATCGACAGAAAAACAGTATGGCACCTCTTGTAAGATCTACAAAATGCAGACACTCTAAATCTTTCAAAGTTTCTTACGCCTCACCAAGCCTTGCAGTACGATGGCAGAAGGCGGTCAACTTGGACTTATTATATTACATGTGTTGAGGAGCACTAGCGTAAAACTCTTGTTTTTAGAAGGGTATGAACTTCGAATTGGAGCACCACTCTCTGCTCTGCGTGGCTTTTACGAATGTAAGCGACGCCACAGATTAGAGACTAACAGATGTCCGACTTAGTCTTCAAGCAACGAGGACATCAGTCAACTTTCCCAACGGTTTCTAGTACTCCGAATATCTGAAACTCTTCGAATGGGGAGGGGACGGGAGGGGAACAGTGTGACATCTTATTTTCGCTTTACCTCGGGTGCAATGTAATCAGGGGTACCACAAAATGTATTTGTGGTCGTGCTGGTCGATAAGTCCATGATTTTACACATGCCAAAATCAGCCAGTTTGATATGACCTTCACTGTCCAGTAAAACATTATCCAACTTCAAATCTCTGCATGGAAAATAAATCAAGTTCAATTTATGTCAGTACATGATAAAGTTATGGGAATACCCACCGATATATAATTCCTCTCCTATGCAAATATTGCAAAGCTGATACACACTCCGCAGCGTAAAATCTGAAGAGGAAAAAAGCTGTTCGCTTTACAATTCTCTAAATGTGATTCTTTCTGAATTTGGTTAATATACCTAGCCCGAGCTTCATCAAATTTTCTTGCTTTCTGTATTTGAAACATTAAGTCTCCTCCATTGACATATTCCATGACAAAAAATAACCTATCCTGAGGAAGAATATAATAAAGAATAAGATGAAATGATACCAAGGAAAAGAATGTGGAAATATTAAAACAAAGAGGAGATATGTGGAGGGAAATTAGAGAAACAACAGAAAGAGCAACTTTCTTTAACTAACCGGCGTTTGAAAACAAGAATGTAAAGACGTTAAAAAGGGATGATTCGAGGCCAAAGCTAGAACAGTTTTTTCAATCATTGTACACTCGGAATCATCATCCTCCATAATAACTTGTTTCTTTAAAACTTTGACAGCATAGAGCTCCGTCGTGCCTTTGCGCTCAGCCAACATCACCTGGTTACATTGACACAGAAACATTGCTCAGAAATGTTTGAATTATATGTGGTAATAAGCTCTATATGTACCTTCCCATAAGTGCCTTTTCCCAGAACCTTCAGCAGGTCGAAATCTTTTAATGAGTAATGAGCCACTCCGTTTATCTGTCGTTTAATTTGTTTTTTCTTCGAGATTCCCTCCATGTGGTAATCCAGCGATTGGTTCGAAGGAAACTCTCTTAGACTGTGACTTTTAGTTGGAGTTTCAGGGATATCAAATGAGCCTTCAGGTTGCGACATAGATTTCTCAAGGAGAGGTGTTGTATCTGAGGATACCGATAGCTGAAAAGAATGGAATATTATTCGTATGTTAAATAACAGGGCGACCCATGAAATGGCAAAGTTTTCTCGTGACAAGTAAAAAGGGTAAATTGTCACTCACCAAAAACATCAATACCCCTAGTTCTAATCATTTTAAAGTTTCTCAGGTATCAAGAAAACTCATTCACTTACTTTCTTTTGTTTATCCCTAATATCATGAGCATTCTGGCCGATGACTGTGAGCATTTCAGCAATTTGCTTCGTGTTAACACCACAGTTATTTCCGACATTCATTTGACACCGTTTATGCACATTCAGTTGACAGACTAAAAAAATCCTCAATGTTCAATTAATATCCCTTGCACTATAAGAGAAGGCCTCAGGTTTTATCCATGAAATGTGTTTGCAGTTGTGTTAGCATTTAGCTTGTCAGCAGTTGTGACATTTATAGTAACAACTTGTCAACAAGCTTTGAACACAACTTGATATCTGCTTGTTGGATTCATATCTACTGTATACAAATTTATATGAATCAAATATTCGACAGCAACCAACCTTGACACTGCACGCCTTGCCTGTAAAGTCCATACAACATTGAACCACAATGATTGCAAAATGTAGGGCGCCTATATGTATGCACCTGGAATCTGTGTGGGACATTGATCGTAAATCTCGAACCCCCAATCTAAATGTTTATCAAACAGAAAACCACATTCAAAAACCAAATAATCAGAAACATTTAAAGTTCTTTTGAAATAACATGCTCTTTTCAACAAGATTGTTAAGAAAAAATTTGTACACTTTAATCCAGCCATAGTCAATAAGCCAATCATTACAAGTAGATCAATAGTTAACACATTCCGCTCAATACAATTATCGTTAATACATGACAAAGCTCACCAGTTCTGAAGCCTCATCCTTATGTCCCGGACAAGCTGTAACTACGTATTTATGACATCTCTTGTGCACAACCTTTGTACAAACTAAAGACAAGAAAACATTGTAATAAAACAAAAACATCAGGTTATGTATAAGCTATTATAAATACCTTGGCATTGGTAGCCTTGCTTGCCTATCAATCCCCTGAAAATGAACAAATGCAATGATTAGCATGGATTAATATGTCACCTAAAATGACTTTTATTTACTTGGTTTTACGACTTAATGTAGCTGGTGTTGTCATTAGTCTATTCATCATGAAAATAAAGTAAAACATCGTTTACAACTGAATATAATACAAATATAAAAAGATGCTTTTTCATTATCAGCCTTCATTTCCATATAATTTGAAGTATGGCCAACAAAATGCAGACCTCAGCTGCACTCAAGTGTTATATAATTGTGCTCAATAATTATCAAAAAAACAGCTAACATTTGAAGAGCAATGCATGCAATGCACAGTGAACAAGCAGCTAAACAAGTACACAGCATTCAGTGTCATGGACTGCAATATGGAACATTTCAAAAACAATGTAACATAAGAGGATGGCAAAACAGCTTGTCCAACAAAAATATATCTTCATGGGAGGTGCAAAGCTTTACCAACAAGATATACTGCAATGTAATCATTGCACAAACTCTTATCAGACATATCCCGCTGAGATATAAAAATTGTTGGGCCTAAGGCAGAGTTCAATATTTCACGGTTAAAGACGCATTTGATCTGTTGTCATGATCACACTGTATCATCGTTTGCAATACAAAAATTTTGCACCAGTCAGTGATCTTAATCATTTTGGTTGGTGTATTTCACAAGATTGTGATTTCTGTGCATGTGAATGGAGAAGTTGAGACTTGGATTAGTTTAAGTACTCATTTGGACAAGCTTACATCAATATTAGAAATAAAGACATTCAGACAACATCTCTAACTTAGCAAACTTTTGTGAGTGTTTATTCCAGTATAATGCATACTCTGCAAACATCCACTTTGGTTTATCATACAATATAAACTCAGTGAATGTAAATATTTTGTATACTTCCACTTTTAACAATTAGCCAAGTATAACCCCACAGGAATACAGCTGCAGGAATGACTTTGTACTAAGTCTAGGTTTCTGCTAGCACGTGCAAATATTATATCTACTTGATGCTACAAATGCAAGGATATCCCTGATCCCAATACATTCCTTTAATTGGTTTAAAGTTTACGCTTGCATTCCTTTTACTTGTTAGCGTTTAAAATATTCATTAGCATTGGCTAGAAGCCTAGAACGATGTATTGAAAGAATGTAACAGTGCTTTTGTCCAACTTGTTGCTTGGATGTTATTTTGAAAGTAAATAAACAAAAAAAATACTTCGCTAGCATATCTAGCAAAAGTTTGCTACGCCTTCGTGTTTACATTTACGTCAATAAGATACGAAAACGAACTATTGTTTCAAGGCTTTTTCATGCTTTATGCCCAATTCTGCTTTATGTTTTGGTTAATAATAATCATACAGAAGGTATTTACAATGAGAATGCGAGGAAAGTAAAACAATGATGACAACGATATTAAAGAACATCAACTCCATAATTTGCAGACTAAAGTTCAGCCGGTGTGCATATACAGTTGTTTAAAGATTGTCTTTTGCGTGAACGTTCACGTTTGTGCACGGATTAACACATGCATATGTGGGCATAATTTAGCATGTGCAGTTTGAGAAGAAACAAAAGGCGTATTGCGTGACTGTTTTGTCTGCAATTGGCTTCACAATAACTTGCGACATTTTCGAACGTGCTGAAGAATTCCTAAACGTTCTAATGGCATTTAGAACGAATTAGAAACATTGGAGGAGCATTGAGAATAACTTTCGGATGCGTAGAATGATTTGTACCGCTCTCAATAGTTTGATATAACTTTTTAAACATGCATAATTTGTGTGACTGATTGTGATATGCACTTGCAGGAGCTTGCTAAAATAGAATGCAGTGGTTATTGTCACAAAGTATGCACACGGTAAAACCTAAAACTAAATACGAAATCGACAAAGTTGCAAGGCTTACCAAATGAATTCATTACAATGAGCACAAAATGTCGGTTGATACAAGAAAGTTGCCATGAATTTATGTCCATTAATCTGATGCACTCGCCTCCTCATAGCCCCTCTTCGACCACGAGCTTTTAGAGCGCCTTCCTTCATTTTAAACTTTGGTCTTTTGTCTGAAAAATCACAAACAAATTTTGCTTTACTAAGCGAAAAAATATCATGAGTAAATCAGGTAGTAGCCTAGACCAGGAACCAAAAATGTAAAAATACACCGGATGAAAATGAATAGATCAAACATTGTAACAATAAATTCATGTTATCCAGAGAAACATGGAAGAATATGAAATATTGAGGTTTACGGATGTTTTGATGCATGAATATACTTTTATGTTTGGTTGTAATAATTGCCATCAATGTCATGTTGTTATTACCTGCGCCAGTCGATTCTGTCAGTTCTACTTTAACCCGTACTTGGCCAGACGGTTCTAGTTGTATCTGTTAGAAAATGCATTTACATTTCAGAAATCTAGAGGTGAAATATGGACAGGAAATCAATTTCTTTCCTACCCACAAAAAATCCGCATCGTCGTTCATGAGTTTCGCGAAAGGGACTTTAACATTAGCGACAAAAGGATCAGGCGGAAGTTTTGCTTTGTGAAACACTGTCAAACCAAGAACCTCGCCATTGTCGATGAATTTCTCAAACACTTCTTCCCATCGCGGTGTAGAAGTCTTTCCCTTGGCCTGAGTTTGCGCCAAGTAAATTTCGTCGACATCGATCGAAACATAGGGATCTATGTTCGTCAATTTCAAACCATGGTGATGTAAGTTAGTCGGTTTTAAATCCTCTGCTTCAAAGATCTGCAACTTCAATGTGCCACAAAAACCGACCATTCCTCTTGAGTATCAAACCATCAACGATCTTGCGAAGAAAACAAAGTTCAAAAACACTTTTCTTTCCTTCGAGAAATGTTGATTGCAAGTCACGACAACTTAGCTTCCGGTCCAGCATGCATCACGATCCTAGTACAGTACAAACTTCAAAGAGCGTGTCGCCGATTTCTGGAAAT
>JAODVQ020530204.1:3956-23576 GCA_025400075.2 Phenganax stokvisi
TCTAAACAACAACTTCGGACAAGTTATATTGGTTTCCAAACCGGTTCAAGGTGTCTGTGTAAACAGGGTTAATGTGTATGTAGTGGTATAAACAGGGTTAATGTGCATGTAGAAATATGTATTTCAGCGTTCAATACTGACTTGTTTGGAGTATTTTTCTGTTATTTCAGAAAGAAGGTGCTCTACACTGACTCGACTGATCAACAGATACTGTGCCTCGTTAGCTAGTGATAAGAGAGGGGCATCTTCCTCATTGGTCGTTGCTAAGGGAAACGGGGACACAAAAGATGTATGGGAAGGTTGTAAAAAGTGGTATATCTGTACCGCCTGATTTTGGTGATTTAGTCGTCCTCTGCTGTGTCTGTCGCACCAGACAACAGTTTCTACCAAGACCCTTTGTTAGCCAGTGAGCAGCTTCTTCACCACAGTCCGATCCAGTTACTCTGTCAGAAGGAGACACAGACTTTCTCTCTCTGTTCAATGATTAGCCTCTATGAGACATGGAACACCTGCAGTGGTGTACTGCAATCACTACTCGATCAACTACATGTACATATAGTGTGATTGGGGTTAGTGGGCCAAGTGAGCACAGTATGTTGGGACCCCCACATGCTGGGCATGAGCACAGAGAAAGAGAGAGAGGGAGATGTTTACCTGTCTCCACATATTCTCAGTTGACAAGCCGTGCCTGAGCTCATAAATACCTCTTTCTCTCCACCTTCTCCTTCCTCCTTTCCACTTCTCACACTGAGAGGCACCTTCAAACTCTCTTGTCCTAATAACCATAGATTCATATATAAAACTACTATACATGTATGTATACTCTTAATAAAGCCTCTACCACAGAGGTTGTCCTTTTTTCAGAGACTGTAATGAATGGTGGAGATCAAAATGGTGGCATATGGAGCTCTCCATAGAGCTCTCTACAGAGGGTCCCTTTTTTAGAGATAAAGGGCTGTGTAGCTGCTAAATTAGTACAAGTGGAATGAAATTAGATTCTTTCACTGTATCCCATTGTTTCTGATTGGTTTTGTGCTATCTTTAGAGTAACATTACTAAATTTATTTCCTTGCTATATAACTGTATACAGTGTAAAGGAGAGAGACCTTGATAGTTTAGTTCCAGAGTATGGGACTGGAGATTCAGGAATGGAAGAATGAGACTGAGACAAGGCTCCTGTTTCTGACTCAAACAACCTCCGTGCTCCGATAGCACCGCCCACTCTCGGTCGTACCTCAGACCACACCCACCAATTTCCCACTCTGATACCTCGAATGCTCCACAACTCTTGACTGGATATAGTCTAATACTGTCCAATGTATAGACTCTATTGACGCCATCTGAAGAGGATTGTATACATATAAAATTACTTCATTTTTATTTGCTTTCTTTCTTGTCTTTCTATCTCTCTGCTAGTATATCTCCTCACTTTAACACTTTTCACATCCTCATCTGTTTTCATGCCTGATTCATGGAGGTTCTGTCACTTGTGCCTACTGGGCCCACAAAGCCAAGGCACACCTTGGTGCAATGGTGACTACGGTTACCACTTAGATGTTCTACGCCCCATAGAGACTAACCACCTCTTTTCTTTCCTCTACCCCTCTTCCCTCTTCTATCATAGCTTACTTGAACAACTTGTAGATACTTCATCCCCAACAACTAAGTGCCTCTCTCTTTTCATTCTCCTCTCCCTCTCTTCCTCCTCTATTTCATATCTTCTGGTGACTTTCATTTCACCGACAACATCATAATCTTTCACCACGACATCATCAGGTTTTCGTCCAATCAAATCGCTCCCACATTGCATAATAGTGACATCATTGTGTCTGGGGCCATGTGAGGAGCATAGAAAGTTGGTTGAAACGAAATCAATGAATTTTTTGGCATCATCGAAGGTGGACATATAACCAAAGGAGACTCGAACAGATCCAGTGGGTCTCCCATCTATGAGATCAATTTGATCACCACATACATGCCCTGCCTTAGGTTAGGAGGAGGAGGAGAAGGACGAGAAGGAGAAGGAGGAGGTGGAGGAGGAGGAGGAGGAGGAGGAGGAGGAGGAGGAGCAGGTGGAGGAGGAGGAGCAGGAGGAGGAGGAAGAGAAGGAGGAGGAGGTGGAGGAGGAAGAGGAAAAGAAAGAACACAGAAATCAAGGAGAAGAGTAACGAATTTGAAGAAATAAGAAAACATAAACGGACAGAGATACAGAGAGAGAGGCAGACAAAAGAGAGTGGATCAGGTAAGTTGAGGAGAGAGAAGAGTGTGGGAGAGAAGAAGCACTACACAAAAGGCCTCAACACCATCCGTTCATGTCACCACATTGTACAAAATTAACCAAACTATGTGCCTATTACCATTCCACACACAGAACCACATACACACAGAACCATACATACATACACACATAAACCAAGCTGCATCTAGTATAACACACTAACACAGTGAGAAAGTGACACCATTTTGAATTCAATATATAGCAAACACTCTCTGTAATACCGATATCCTGTCACCCTATACACGTCTATATACTGTTGTTGTTTCTATCGCCGTGGCAGCAGTCACATGACAATAAGAGGGGCCATCACTAAAGGTAATAGTTCCAATTGTTTTACATTCCTACCGCACACAGACACTCATACATAATAGCCATTGTATATTGTACACTCTATACAAAGCATACTGTATGTTAAAGAGTATGTGTATATGTACACAATAACACTTGTATAGATTAAGGTGAGTGGTACTTAAATGGAAGAATTCGTAACTGACGCCGGAAGAAAGATCACACTCTCTCAAAAGCATGTATAGCAAGTGGCCTGTAACACAGTCTTAAAATCTCTACTAACTAACTTAATGACTAGTGCACGCTACATGTAAAATTTCTTTAATGCAAACAAACAGAAAGAGTGAGAGAGATGTGCATGATTGGGTTCATATGTACTTAAAGCATCAGAAGTGGTTTATACTATAAAATGTATATAGCAAGAGTGTGCCTGGGCTTTGTGGACCCAGTGTAGCAGTTGCAGGCATGAGAACAGAGCAAGAGAGCGATCCTCCCTCCACAAGTCGGGCATGAGAACAAGAGTGAGTTAGAGAATCAAACCTCCATATGGCTGAGAACCTGTGAGGTGTCCATGTGAAGGTAGATCATACAGGCTCCTGTGTTACAGAAACAACCTGTTCTGAGATGAATATCATTGACACATGCCAGATTAGCCACCTACAGTATATACAACAAACACAATAATTATCAGACAATTTGTATACAGCATACCATACAGTGGAAACCTCTTAGAGAGTGAACACTGTTAATGCAAAATACCTCTTTAATATGAACTAACTCTAAAGACCCTTCTATAAGCATACATTATACTACAGCCTTTTTAAAATGAAACTTCTGTTCGTATGAACGTTTTAAGCTGGTCCTCTGTAGTTCACTTTAACAAGGTTCCACTGTATTGCTATACATTTCTATGGTAAAGCACAGTATGTTATGGAGCCTATTTGTAAAAGCCTATTTTTAGAAGTCCAAAAACAGTTCTGAGAAAGATTAACCTTTCTACAAGGGACGAAATGCTATTAGGTGTCTCCTTTTTAGGGGTTCTACTCCTTCACCATTGAAACTGAACACACCAAATGTGTGAAATAACAAACTTAAAATTCACTCTTAAAAACATACTGTACATACATACATACATACATACATACACCCTAATCTTGCTTCAGGAATGTGAAAATGAAAGTAGAGTGTGCTTATACAAAATTTACGCACTTCGCTATAACCAACGAATTCTCCGCTGGGTCTCAAGAGGTTAAAGTTCACGATCCCTCCCTGTGTGTTGAGGTCGGTGAAATCGTCATGGCAATAGACAATAGAGACAGGAGTTCCGTTATTGTGCTTCATAGCTGACAGCTCGTCATGGACATATCTTATAGAGTGAGGAGGGAGGAGAGAATTGATGATGGCTTTTAGATGTGTTCTTAGGATAAACACGATAATAGAAGGAGAAAGAGAGAAGAGAAGAGAAGGTAACTGCTAGTATACACTAAGAAGGACACACATACTTATGTACATACTTTGCCAATGAGAAAGTGTGTGAGGCGACTAGTGACATGGACCCAGTCAGATGAGACAGAGCCTCAAACCCTCGTTCCACAGCCATAATCTCCAGGAACGGAATGGTGCCATCCTCTAGCCTGTTTAGAGAAAAAAATGTAAATGAAACTTAAATGAAACTCTTGTGCGAACATTTTAACCCGGGCCCCTGAAGTTCACTTAACGAAATTCCACCGAATGATTTATATTAACAGCATTGTAAATAATTATTTTGAATTCGAAATCTGACCTTTCGTGAAGTTCTTGACGTGGAGCGTGAACTCCGGCTCTACTAATGGTCCCAAGTACAGTCCCTCCTCCATAGTATCTCTTATGGAGTAGATCAGAGTTTTCTTTCTTCACTAAGAGTGCTCCCAGTCCAGTGGGAAACCCAAACATCTTGTAGAATGATAGCGTGATGAAATCGGCCGGTATTTTGGCAAGATTGAGTGGATTAGTACCCACAAATGAGGCTGCGTCGAGGCACACTCTCCATGAGTTAGGTGGTGCTGGTGTGGAGGAGGAGGAGATGGAGGGGAGGAGAAAGGCGGAGGAGACCCCGGAGATTGTTAGCTGCCCGTTTCGGATGTCTCGGCACCAGTTTAGAGGATATTTGTGGCCACAGAAATTCGACTGTGCTGGATAGACAAATAGATTGAGTGGGTGATTGATTTGATCAGATGAACGTTCGTTTAACACAATTGATTCCAATGTGTTGGTATGACACCCATGATCTGTTATAGTACTCTGTGATAAATTTGTTCTGACTCCAGTATTTGGTGCCCTTGATTCAGTTTGGGGTGACCTGATCTCACTAATACTCGTCCCACATTCAAACCCGGATGCACTTACAATATCCTCTGGTGTTGCACAAACTATCAATGCTCCAAACTGGGCAGCTACCTCTCTCATCCCGATCACTGATGTGTGATTATCTTCGAGGTAACAAAATATGCTCCTCCTCCTCTTCCTCTCTTCCTCGGCACCAGTTGTTCCATCATCAATACTTCTAGCTTGTGAGACTGTAGGTGTATCAATACTTGAAGGGAGCCGTCTACTATCATGGTCCCTTGTAACATATTCAGTGGCTTTGGTGGTTTGATCAATGTTATCATGTAGGTTATTAGTATTAACTTCATTGTTAGAGAGGTCTTGGTGGTTTGAATATCTTCCACTAGGTGAAGTGGTACATTGTGTTGTGCTACAAGACCTAATCTCTAATTTCTTCATTCGTGGAGTGTATACAACATCAATGGTGGTTTTCAAACATCCAGGAACCGGGCCAGTTTGAGTAGGCGGAGAATGGGTGTGGCTCTCCAAACGTTCAGGATCCTTGAGCATGCTAGTTGGAGGAAGTGGAGAAGGGGTGTGATCTTTGGCAGGATTCAGAGGGGGTGGAGAAGGGGTGTGGTCTTCACAGAGAGTTCTATTCCACGGGAAACTCTCACTCAGCAGTCTGAGGGCTCCAGTGCAGCCTGAAGTGAATACCACATCGTACGAGGTTGAGTCGGTTCCAAAGAACCGAAGAACAGAGTCACGGACATGATCCACAGCTGCTGAGCTGGTCTGGCTACTTGGAGACTGACTGTGTGGGTTGCCATAGAGATTGGCGGTTAGATCGGTCACGTGAGCATCTAACTGTCTCTTGGAGTATAGAGTGGCTCCGGCATGATCCAAATAGGTCACTCCTGCAGGCAAGAGCTCAAAGTATATTATAATATAGCCATTATAGAACCAACCTTTCAACTGGGGAAACTCCTTTACTCTTGTGCTTTCGTCCATGCGCGTGCGCATAAATTCCTGCCACGCCCACTTTATTATTGCGCGTGCGCATACTTACTCTCCTGGTGTTCAGAGCAAGAAAGGTGAGTTGTTAGTTAGATGTCTTTCTCTTTCTCTTTCTCTGTCTCTGTCTCTGTAACTCCCGCGAGGTATTTGGAATGATGAGATGCGTGTCAAGGGACTGCGGAGGGTGTACCGTAGCTCGCTGCCCTCCGGCCGCTGAGCTGCGGGGCGCTCTAATCGCGGCATGACCACCCAATCTTCTCTCTGACCTCACACCTCCAGCTTCTCTCTCTCCCCGAACTTTATTATCTCTACCTCTCATCCTCATCATTCCTCTCATCTCCCGTGCTTACAGGTGGCGGGATGCTGGAAGATGAAGAAGAAGCCGAGACGACGACAGAAACAGAACCTCGTTTTGAGGCGAAGAAACACATAAAATTTCTTCAGCGCTCTCTCAGTGTTCTACCATACGGTGCCAAATCACTAGACGTCAACAGGCAAGCAAAACACATATTTCACGTACGGTATAGTCCAGGTTAGATGATATTCTGTTCACATGAACCCTGGTATAATCTCTCAAACACTGTATGCAAATTGTGTCAAACCATCGAGCCCAGTGTTTGAAACCTGGTTTAACCCGGTTTTTTCACTCATGTAAACAGGTCATCCCACATGCAATCCAGGTTCACATGGTGAATTTGGAATACCATATTTAGTAACAGTGCCAGTGTGTTTGTTAAATCCATATTTTTCTTCATTTAACCACAATACTAGAATGACCATACTGTTCTTCAATGTGTGTGCACTTGACATCCTGGATGCTCTGGACCAGATGAGGTCATACGAGAGGGAACAGATCATTGAGTGGGTGTATGCTCAACAGGTTCTCCCCGAGCACACCGCTACTTCCGAGTCCTGTTGTGGGTTCCGTGGCGGTGGGTACGTTGGAGTGCCCTTTGACCTCGAGAGAGTTAGTCCAACCTATTAGTTATACGTACTAGGTCCACACTGGGTGGCAGTGGTCGGATTTAACCACCATGCAAGATTAGTAGTCACAATTTTACCACATCTCTAATGTGCTAATAGCACGAAATACTCTTAATTTTCACCTTGCAAATCAAGTATTTAACTACTACTCTCTCTAGACAAAGCAAAGTCAGTGCATAATATAAAGTTTAATAGACTCCATTTCTGTTGCCTATAATATCATGACATATAGTTATAGCGCCGTGTGTTGAAAAGTATTAAAGATTCTGCAGCTAATGATTCACGTATTTCTCTCTCTACAGCATTCATCTCCAATCAGGTGTGATACGGCCCATGTTGCCATGACCTACACTGCTCTGGCGGTGCTACTCATTCTCGGAGATGACTTATCCAGAGTCAATAGACCAGCTATCATTCAGAGCCTCCGTACACTCCAGCAAGATGACGGCAGGTGATTATGTTTCTTTATACATAACTCTCTCATCTCTCTTCTCATATATACCTGGCTTGTCAGGCAGCCTGCCACCTGTTTTCTCTCTATATTATAATAATGTATGTATTTCTCTCTTATCTTTCTGTTATCATGCTATGCTACCTGTACTATAGTGAGCCGACTAAGCCCACAGGCTTACCATAGTGCAATAGTGGCCACAGTATATACCGTTCTGGTGTTCCATACCTCATAAAGACCAACCTCTCTCTCTCTCTCTCTTGCTCTCTCTCACTCTCTCTTTCTGGGCATATTGCATCCATAGTCATTTTACATCTTTCTCCTTTGTTTCTGGCATCTTGTTTATGGTTGTAGTTTTCTATCAATGCCATTCTGTGGAGAGAATGACATGAGGTTTGTGTACTCTGCCTCTTGTGTCTGTCACATTCTGGATGATTGGAATGGAATGAACGTCGACAAGGCTGTGGAGTACATCAGAAAGAGTCAGGTTTGCTGATTTTTATGCATACGCGACCAAGAATTGTGAATTTATATTTTCTGTAATGTTTTATATAGGGTTACGACTATGGAATAGGACAAATGCCTCGACTAGAATCTCATGGTGAGTGAGTGTTAACATCATTCCTCCTACAAGGTGCCACAGAACCATGTAGTCTATAGAACTTTTTACTAACATCTAACAATTTTTTCTTCTCCATGAAGCATTAAAAGAAGTTTAGCAGTATATTATAGAGGCTATATTATTTAGTGCAAATGGAATGAAATTGCATTATCTCATTGGTTTGAGCACCATAAGAGTTTTGCGACTGATTTACAGGAGGATCAACGTTCTGTGGTATAGCCGCACTATCTCTAATGGGGAGACTGGATTCTGCCTTTGCTCCAGCCCAGAGGAGAGGCTTGGCCAGATGGTGTCTTCACAGACAACAGTCTGGTTTCCAAGGACGACCAAACAAACCAACAGACACTTGTTACTCATTCTGGATAGGAGCATCACTTGAGGTTCAGTTTATTAGTCATTAAGTCACTGTGATGTCATTGTGTTCCAATTAAAGCCCCTCTGTCTCCATAGTTACTGGGATGGTCACAGTTTGTCAATAGACAGTGGAACAGAGGGTACATTCTGTCAACAGAAGGTCAACTAGTCGGAGGATTTGCCAAATGGCCTGACACCCATCCAGGTCAGAATAGAGCCTTGATCGCAGGCTCTTTCCCTAGTATAATTCTGTCTGTTCCATTTTTCATTCACTCTCTCACCCTATCAGATCCACTCCACACTTGTCTGGGTCTGGCGGGGCTCTCTCTCAACGGAGAGCCGGGTTTAAACCCTCTCAACCCTCACCTCACCATTACCAAGAGGGCCTCCGACTGGATGAAATCACTTCACAATGAGTGGAGGACACACACCTAGTAATTCCACCATTGGATACAATCATACAATCTAGACAATTCTTTTTCATCTTCTCCCATTTGTACATATATACTGCTCAAAGAAAAGTATACCGGTTCTCTTCACAAGTATAATTATTATACAAAAAAAGAAATAATTGCTAATTTCTCTAACAATAATATCTACAAGCTGAGGATATTACATGTGATTAAGTGGTTGTAAATCTTCTCGTTATGAACTTAAAGAGGTCTTTTTTGTCTTTCTCTTTCGAGAAATCGATCAGGGCTTGGTAGAGCTTACCTACAGTTGCTTCTCTCTCAACTAGTATCGAAACAATGTCTTCTTGCTTGGCTGCAAGTTTCTTATCTCTAAAACTGTAATATTTTATTTTCCGGTTGGCCATTGACGCAGCCATCCACTGTTGTAAGGTCTTCAACTCTTTGCTCCCCCCGAATGCACCGCACCCCCAGTTACCCGTGGCAACCGGTCTCATTTTGCAGCTGCCGCTGTCGTCACCAGCAATAGTGAAACTAAAACCACAGTAGGCTTTGTTGAGTTCTCTGATCAAACTGGTCTCACTGTATTCGTCTTGGTCAAGGTAGTCTTGCGGAATAGCATCTATTGCAACAATCCCAACACGTCTCATATTGTGTTCATCAATTTCATTAGTATCAATTAATGGTCCGGTAAAATGAAAGGCAGAGCCATAGCCTGTATACTGACAAAATTGTTCTGCTCCTCTAATTAGAATGGCCTCATTGTCCAACATTGACTCACAGATGAGCATGGAAACAAGGCACTCAGGATTAATTGAAAATCTAATCTCCTCCTGTAGGGATATGATAGTAGAACATTGCTTGGACTGAGGGTATATAGCAAACCTGAACGTTTCCAAATTGGAGCACACCACCTCCAATGTATTCATTGGCAAAGTCGACCTGCAGATCACCATGCGAGTCTTCAATCAATCCCTCATTCTCTGCCACAAAAGGTCCCAGTGGTACTTCTGACTTGCCCCAGAACTCCTCGGGATCACGTATCTCAATTCCTCTCCTCTTTATGGATATTTGAAGAGAGAGGAATGGGTTATTGTTCTCCTCCTCAGCACGTCGTATGCGGTCAAAGTAACTCAGAACACAGAGTAGTTTGCTGCGCTGGCTCTGAGAGACGTTGACCGCTAGGAAGAAGGTTAGGAGGAAATGTTGGAACTTTCCTTCAGTTGGTGGAGGGAAAGCACCAAAGAAGGCAAGAGCCAGGAGACAGCAGGTCTGTTGACGTGTCAGTACCACCTCTCCCTGCATCCCCTGCCGGAGGAGCTATTGAGTAGATAAAGGAGAGATTCGTTACTATGTCTCTGAAAGGCGGAGCTCTCACTGGTAAACGGTAGTTTTGCTCCTTGAAGAGGCTCTCCACCTCCAGCGCCTTCCCAGCAATCCAGGGTAAGAGGGTATCGAAGAAGTGACTATCGTCCAGGTGCCTAGCATCTCTAAGGATTCGGCGCAGTGCTCCAAACTTGTATTCTTCCGTCCGGAGAGGGTCCCTGCGCGACTCTATGCTCGCGTAAATTTTCTCGAATCCATCTACGTCCCGCAGCTTCTTGTCAGATATCTTTCTGAGATTCTTCCTCGATTTTGACCAGAAATCTAGAGTGTTTGGCAACAGCAAGCTCAGTTTCTCCTCTGCAGCAGTGGCGAAGCCAGTGGCCATTATTTTTATGACGTATACTCCTATTAGAGCACACCATGGAGAAACTGCAAAACTCTGTACAAGTTATGAGAAAGGAACTGCAGAATTTGAGGAGGCAAGTGAAGCAATTGGAACACATGCTAAAGACTGAGATACAGTCTTTAAGAACACGACTGCTGCAGACAAGCTCAGTCCCTGAAAAACCTGCAGTAGTTTCTGCAGTCAGATCATCCCAGCCCACTCTCATATCTCTTCTTTCTGAGGCTGCCATTGGAACTGTCCAAACTTGCTTCCGCGAGAAGAATGGCACACCTCGTCAGCCGGGTCTCGTTGGTTCGGCTCGTGGGTCCATTCGTGTTGAAGGATTCACGAATCCTCACCATTCACTAGAAGGCCTGGAGGAATACTCTCATGTTTGGTGAGCGAACAAACTCACAATACAATGAATAACAAATATAATGTCATACGGCCTCTGAGAACAGTGCATCAAATTATGCCTCCTTAAAAATACAAAATGTGGCTATGCTATATACATGATGATAGGTACTGTATATACATACATGCATTAGCTATAGTAGCTTATACATTCATTCTCTCAGGCTACTCTTCGTGTTTCATTTGAATGAGCATGCTAGCAGCATCAAAGCCAAAGTGAAACCACCTCGCTTGACTGGCGAGAAAAGAGGTGTGTTTGCCACACGCAGTCCACACCGTCCCTGCCCAATTGGCCTCAGTCTAGTCAAGATGGACAAAATTGAAGGCAATACTCTCTATGTATCTGGAGTTGATCTAGTGGATGGTACACCAATTCTTGATATAAAGCCCTACATTCCATCATATGACAACCCTATTGCTCAGTTAAAATTCAACAAAGAATGTGGTAAAGTGATTCCAGGACAACTGGAACCCTCACCGATCAGGGTGGCACCTTGGTTAGACTCACCCTCTTCCTCTCTACTCAATGTGGAATTCACATGGTCAGCCGAACGTCAACTATCCCTCTTTCATTGCAAGCCTAAACTACCCACCATGGCCAAGGATCAATATACAGAGCATAAATCAGAATTAGAAGGGAAATTATATGAAGAAGGGATTGACAGGTATAACCCTGACTCTACTGGCAAAGAATATAAGCATCCTTCCCTTCAACACTTCTCCTCAGTCTCTGAGGCCCGTCAGGCCATAACTGAAGTCCTACAACAAGACCCACGCTCGGTGTACAGAAGAGAAAAGTGTTCTCATGAACTATACAAATTCAGTATAGACAATCTCAATGTGACTTGTGAGTTTACTGAGGGGGAGAAGGTCAGAGTGATAGATATACAGTCAAAAGAAAAGTGGACATATAAACGTAGTACTGGTAAAAAGATGGATTGTAATAGTGGAGTGTTAGGTTGACAGTGGTACAGAAGACATTGATAGTGCACAATCAGACTGTGTACTTCTTAGCCTGTGTTTTCTATTAAGAAAAGACCATATTTTTTCTCGTTAGAGGTTGTATATATAATCCTTCACCTTTAATCTTGAACTTCTTCTAGTGGGTAGCAGTGGTGGTTTTCTGGCTTTTCCTTTTGTATCTGAACTACCTGATTTCATTCTTTTTGCTCTTGCTCCAGACCCACTCTATGTTCGTGTATAATAAATCTCTTGAATTTTTTTATTAAATGGGAGATTGTTTTATTGTATCATACCATTTCCTTTGTCTTTCTCTTCCTATTTGATGGATTTGTGTCTAAAGAACTGTCACTGTCTGATTTGATCAATGATACACCAGTTTCCTGACCCTCTGGTGGGCCAGAATCCATTTTAAAATTTTTCTCTGCATTCTCAGTGGCTCTTTCTTGAGTCTCTTCTATTTTCACATCATTTGAGACTTTACCTGGAGCACGTTGTCCCTTGTTCCTCCTCTTCTTGTGAGGTTGAGCTTTTATAATAGTAATCCCGATGATATGGTTCACATAACAAACTTTTAACTTACTTTTTGGACACATTGGTCCTGCTTCCCCCTATGAATAAGTTTTTTAAATCTTGGCATAGTTTTGAAGCATTATTAATAGCAGGCTAACCTTGAACCATATTGTTCTATTGTTGTGGTCCCGGGCTGTGTTCATTGCTGGGTTTTCATAGCACTGGAGCCAGCGACAGAATGCTCGGTAGTCATCTTCACTCATCACCATACTCTCTGATTTACCTAGCCTTAACACAGAATACTAATTTGATACTTAGTGAAACTTCGCTTTTAATACTGCCATTCTTTTTGCCAAGGGTTTTTAATTTCTTGGACTAGTATGTCATCTAGCTACCAGTGCTAATAATAATGCTAATAAGAAAATTTACTTTTGCTTGAGTTCAGTAACCTCCAAAGGGACCTTGTGACAGAGAAACAGAATATCATTCTTGTCTTCCTTCATATCATCAACACACATCTCTTCCAATACCTTTCTGGCACACACGAATGGCGGCACACTCACTCTGTGCAACATAAGGCCAATGTAATCATATATAATATACAATGTAGAAGGGCCTTGATGTAAGTTGCAAAGGAGGTTTAGCTAACCTGAATAAAATTTCAGCTCTCAGGTAGTTTCCTATGCCGTTGAAATACTTCTGATTCAGCATTGCTTCACATATTGGTTTATTGAAGGCCGGGTCTTCTAGATTCTCCACTACATTACGTCGAAATAGGTCGTACTCAAACATGGGATCGGGCCCCCTGTTTTCACCCCATCCCTCTGGCATCACGTGCCAAGAACCGAACCTGCGAACGTCCACAAAGCTCAGGACGAACTGCTCCTGCGGCGTAGTCGAAGTGTCCGGATCTGATGCTCGCGGTTGGGTGAAGAATTGCAGGTGAGCGTGCTTCGGAACCTCGTCAATCGGAGTGAACCTGAATCTCCCCGACATTCCGAAACGAAATAGAAGCCTAAGTTTGTTGAGCGGGTCCCGTAAACATTCCAGCGTCAGCGCCAGCTCTTTCCCGCGAGATTCGCTGGAAATTACATAAGCATCGCTATGGAAATCGACGTCATTGCACTTGCTGACAGAGGATTTGAGAATTTTCCCAGCAAACAGTCGTCCAGAACTGACGCTGTTGACGAAACGGCTGTTCATACAGAGCTCTGGACCCTCTGGCATTTTGCTATTGCTTACTTACTACACGTGTGCAGAATTGTGTGCGTTAATTGGAAAATAGTGGGTGGGGCTGGTACTTGGTTTGCAACTAGGGAGCTATAATAGAGAGAGTGCCGAAGGAAACCTGGGGGTTCCATCGGCCAGTGTATATCGTACAGTGAGCCTACTAGAGATGCGATGGGAGAGAATACGATTCGCATACCCTGCGAACAGACGTCCAGTTTCTATGGAGACGGTACTCCAGCATCGGTTACGACTCCGGGTGATCATTGCGAAGGCAGGGAAGCGAAAACGGCCAAAACCGGGAGCCGATCGTGCAAGGACAAGCCGCAGCCGGTAACGGCTCCAGCACAAATATCCCTGGATTTCGGCGAAGCGGTGAGGCACGAATCCCTGCCGCTGACTCCTTGCCAGAGATGCGGCCTGGAATTTGGTCCGTCCTCGATAATTCTTCATCGACAAAACTGTCGCATCTTCTCCCGTCACGGCTCAAACACATCAAAGAATTCATCTTTCTCAACTACACCACTGACAGAAAAACCCAGCAAACAGACCAGGACGGACAAAGAAGATTTGGTAACCGCCACAACCCACACCCTCGATCTTCCTTCCATTGCAACTACGGGAGTGAAGGTGTTTGGAGCACCGTGCAAATACTGCGGAGAGAGATTCGGCACACATTCACTCAACCTGCACATGAAGAGGTGTCGTATGGCTGAGAATAGAATGGCATCAATGTTCTCAGTGGACGAGGCTAAAGCACACATTGACAGCAACAGTGCAAGGGGAATAGGAAAGAACTCTACTACCATTGGAACCATTAACCTGAGACTAATGTCTGGACTGGGCGATCTGCTGGTAGACAATTTAAGTCGCCATCGGACAAAATTAGGATCCCGCCCCAGAACAAGATCACTAAATTCCAGCATCCTTCTCAAAAATGGATTCACCCTACCTAGCATTGATCTTCCGTCCAGTAGTAGAACTACAGAAACCCAGCAGAACAGGAAAACGACCAGACCCTCACCTACCACTGTATCAAAAGGAGAAATAACCTTTCCAGCTCTCAGTCATCGACCTCAAATGACTACAAATTCACCGTCTAAAACATCTTCCACTAATGCTCAAAAGTCTAGACATAAATCTCGAAGGCCGCCTACTATAGTGTGTTACATTTGTGGAAGAGAGTATGGCACTAATTCAATCTCAATACACGAACCACAGTGCTTGAAGAAATTTGAAACTGAAAACGGAATGCTTCCTGTTAATGAGAGGAAGCCCCTGCCAAAGAAACCAATCACTGTTAATGGAACCTCAACTACTGTTGGACCTGGAAGGCAAAGAGTGGCAATAGTAGGAGCCTATGTGAGCGAAGTTCTCGAAGCCACTACGGAGGATTATTTTCAACACTGCTACAGTGAGTGGGAGAAAGATCTTGTGCACTGTAAGACGTGTGGCCGTAGATTTGCTCCCGAAAGACATGTTAAACATGCTCCTAGGTGCAAAGCAAAACCGCTACCAGATTCGGCAAAGAAAAAATAAAATTCAAAAAATCATTTTATTATACCTCTATCTAATGTTTGTTTAACAATATCTGTAGCCATTCTTAATCCATTCTCATCTTCCATAGACTTCTTCAAATCTGTAATTCTTTCCTGGATACTTTTATCTTTCACATATTCAATTGCTCGATATAGTTCTTTTGCGGTCATCTCCGAAGGTGGTGGACACCGATAGGCCACACCCAGCCAGGCCAGTTGCTCCGCCCACATGTTTTGATCGAACATGACTGGACTTATAATCTGAGGCTTAGTACAATCCAGAGCTGTTACTACTGTACCGGTACCCCCGTGATGAAGGATAGCTAAACATCTTGTGAACAGCCACTCGTGTGACACGACTTTCGTGAGAATATGGATCCGATCCAATTCTTGCGAAATACGGTAGAAGGCTTTAGAGATTCGTCCTTCCTCTTTGCATTGTAGCACAGCAAAGAGCTTGAGTTTTTCCATCACTATCACAAAGTACAAGAGCCATGTTTTACACACCATGGTATGAAAACAATGCATGGGACAATCCTGCTTACTTTCAATACTTAGAGCTTTCATATATGAAAGCATACATCTCTCAAACGTATAATAAAGGTCACAACAGTGTGTAATAATGTTGAAATTTCAAAAGTGTATGTATGTGTATATATACCTTGTTGGAGAGTTGTAAGGAAAGGTGTCCAGTCCATGTCTAAGAGGAAGGACTCCATCGATCCATACCCCACATAGATTGGTGGAGCATGGAGCCTTTGGAGTAAGTCTACCACAGTGGGGTGTGGATCGGGGTAGAAATGAGGGGGCACACGCCAAAACCCACAGAGGTGCACACTGTGTATTTAAAATAGTTTCTCTATTGTGACACTGGTCTATAATCTCTTTAGCTACACCAGTATAATATTCTTCAGTAGTAGAGCAGTGAGGTATAAAACTCTTAGTCACTGATATGTTTTATAGAGTGTCAAGTTACTAAAGTTGGTATATAGCCAGCAGCCAAAGTATGTAGTCCTTTTTTAAAGTTTTTACTTTTCCTAATATGTAGCTATTTCAGGGATCCTGAGAGCTATTTTAGGCTCTAAAAACTAAGGGAAACTTAATATTAGTGAAACATTCTATGTCAAGAAGGACAAGCCTACTGGACAGCCCAAAACTATTTTTGTTTTCGACATTATTTATATGGTGCCATAATCAGATACTATGTGTATTGGAGTACCTATTGGGCCACCAAGGTTGTCGAGGTAAAATCACAGGGCTCAACCCATAGAGAAGAGGTGTTGGTGGAGGCAAGGATCCTTTCTTCTCAGTGTCATCGAGAGAGAAAGGAAGAACAGGTAGACCGAGGGAGTCACACACAGTGCCATAGTCATCAAGAAACATCCTCCACATCCAATGTTCCACTTCAGCCATATTAACCTCTGGTCCTATCCACAAAAACACATGGATTCCCTATGATCAGCTTACTAACAATTCTAACTGCCCATCAAACTGTTTTTACAAATATCAAGAGCTCTCAACTTTTTACCTAAAATAGAGCCATTCAAAAGCAGGAAAATACAGTACAAATACAGTATACAATCCACCATAGTATAATGGTTGTTTATTGCAACCTGTAGAAGTGCCGCTGTTGTCTATTAGTCTCTGGTAAAGAGCAGGATAGGTCCTTGACATTTTTGCTTTGAAACTGGACGGGAGGGGTCTGCATGAAAACAAAGTAATAGTTTATTAGCTATACTAACAAAAGTTGTAAGGACTAAAAGTTGACTAGAAGGTTATCTCAGAGTTTTTAACATTGAGAGTTTCTGCGGTTGAAAACGTGGGTTTAAAGGGATATACCTCATTTGGAGATGAGGTGACATGGCTATTGAGGCGATTTTGATGTGTTGTGCTATAAAATGGCCCTCCAGAGCAAAGAGGTTATACAGAATCAGGTCTGCTCCACTGCAGGCCTTTAGGGACACTTCAAACTCATCTCTGAGGAGTTTCAAACGTTGCCTGTCCTCTTCATCCATTTCTTTTTCAACTTCACTATCTTCTTCTCCTTCCTCCTTCTCGCCTCCCATATCTCTCTTTACTGATTTCTGTGGGTTATGTATAGATGAGTGGTCCAATAAATAAGTATTGGTTTATAGTACTTTCGGCCATTTGTCTATTTTATCCTCAGGAAAATGTGTGACATCAACTCTTTCCTGCTTTAAAACTTGTCTCATGTGATCGTCAAGGACACACGGCGAACACACCAGCTCAATTTTCACCAGACTCTCCTTCAACAGCTGCCTAGTGTAAAAAGTAAGGATTGAAAAATTATTTACTTCTTGTGTAACTCACAGAGCAATGCCCAGAAGAGGCAATACATCGCCTCTAGTACCTTTGCACAGAAACACCACTTTTGGCATAGTGCAATGTACTGCGCACGCGTAGTTTGCAAAATGTTTCGACAAAATTTTTCACACACACACGTGACACCGCGCGTAATTAGTCGCTCAGTGCGTTTATTTGCGTACCTTCACCTTTCTCCTCTCACATGTTATAAAGGGTCTTCTCCCTCCTCCCCCCTAGCTGAGCTGTTTCCCTGCTCGACTGGTGGCTGTAGCTGAGAAAGATGTCGACGGGAGGGTACCAGGGACCCACGGCCGACTTCGCACCGACCGGCTTCGGCAGCGATTCGCCGGAACCGAGTTCGCGCAATGGAGCCTCTGCCATAGCCAATGCGCCTCTCTTCGCAGCGGACTTTCGGAGGTATCCGTCCGTCTAAAAATAAATGACGCATGTACTGGGTAGTGATTGCATGTGTCGCGGGGATTTTATGCAGGCCTACCACTACGTATTTATAATCTGTATATTACTTATAGGAGTTGGTTTTGTACCATAATTGCGGTAGCTATGTGTCTTTTAGGAAATGATTTGATAAAAGGGTTACTAAAAACTTAGCGTAATATACTGTGTATTAGGGATGGCACTGGCTCCAGTGTCGTGGAGACCAGAGTGCAGGGATCTCTTTGCCTGCTCATAATGCAACCATTTCTAAGACACTCTTTACAATTTGTCGGGGTTCCGAGCTCCCAAGACTACTCTTTCTCTCTCTCTGTTCTTATGCCAAAAGTGGTGATTCCCGTCACCCGTACGTACTGTGCCCACAAAGCCCAGGCACACCTTTGTGCCATGGTGACCGCACTTTCGTGCCTCATAGATGCTAATCATTGAACAGAGCAAGAGAGTCGACAACTATCAATTGTGCATACGTCTCTCTCTCTCCCTGACCCACCTTAGACATGAGGACCTGAAGAACATGTTAGACTCCAGTAAAGACGGACAGAAGAGAGAAGCTATGAAAATAATCATAGGGGTAGGAATCTGCACACTTCCTTGGCTATTTTCTTCCAGCCAGGCAGAGATATATATAGGAGGAGGAAATAGCGAGGGAGTCGAAAGTGTGTACATATATCACTATTGTAGGTGCAATAGCGTCTAGTATAAGAGGTGTACATAGTTTTAATAAGGCAGCCTAAGGCACAGTAGGTTTTAAGAATGACTTACAAATTTCGAGTTTGTATTTTTAATTTGGAAGTGTCATTGAAATTGATGTGAGTGTGTGTGGTTGGGAAGTAGCTGGGTTCCTTGTGTTTAGTATGTGTTTAGTTTAGTAGGAGAGTTGCCTGTGTTCGTTTTGTTACAGATGGTTGCTAAGGGGAGAGACTGCGCTGACCTATTTCCAGCTGTTGTGAAGAATGTAGTGTCGAAAGACTCAGAGGTTGGTTGGTTGGTTGTTTCTTTATCATCCATTTTATCTCTTTCCTTGTGGCTCTGCTCTTACATAGCTTAGGATTGAGTAATGCTAACTTTCCTCTGTCTTATTCACTATTCCTTTCTCTTTACACTAATATATACAATAGTTTCCCATTCCACCATCACCACCTGATTCCTTACTTCCTCCTCCTCTTCCTCCTCATTCTCCTCCTCCTCCTACTATATATGCTCTCTAAACACTCACACACTGTTAGTTTTGTACTGAAACACTTTCCATCCCTTTCATAATGTGTGACACACAACTTGTCCGGGACCTAACACCTCACCATTCTCAGACTATATATATATACCATCGGGAATAGTACATACAATCACATGAATATGTTTTATGCACTATATATCACGTTATATTAACACTTCTAACAATTAATGATTTTGCCATTATTATATACACAGATATAAGTATATACATACTATAGAGTATAGTTTTTAATTGTTCTACATAGTATATATTCCCATTGTTTAGTACTATAAACTGTACTATTGGTTCATTGTTTGGAAACTATAGAAAGTAAATGCATGTGATCTGAGTGCTGCTATGGATTGAGTGCAAGTTGTATTTTTTCACTGTATGCCATTTTTCTTGATTGTTCTTTCTATCTTTAGTAACATTTCTAAATTTAGTCTCTGTATTATCGACTTCTATTTCATCTACTGTCATACATCCACTCACTAACAATGACTGTCACTCACTCACTCACTCACTCACTCACTCACTCACTCACTCACTCACTCACTC
>JAODVQ020530312.1:0-23567 GCA_025400075.2 Phenganax stokvisi
CGTCCTTGGTCGTACACGTGCACCCGTAAATGACGCAAATATGCGTCCCTGGTCGGTAAAGGGTTAATGTGAACATTCTCACTTGTCACAACCTCTGTGGAATATATGGTGTGATTCACAGTTATAAAATCAAGAGAGCTGACTGGTAATGGAAGATCAGTAGTGTTTCCTCTTCGTGAGTCATTAACGGGAAAATCAAGAGAAGTTTTATTCTCTCTATAACTATTATAAACAATAACAGTAGCAGAATAATTTGAACAAGGCATAGAGACATGCACTAAAGTGCTTGTTATATTCCATTCTGCCACAGCTTCATACTTTTCATCATTGTCAGTGCTTTTAACTATAACAACAGTATAAACAACATCACTGTTTGGTGTCCAGGTAACCATTACATCTTCATCTGTTACACACCAAGCACTTTGAATCACTGGTTTTTGGTCATCTACCAAAAGAACAAAAACAAATCCCACATATGCTCCCAGGGTATTCATACCTGGTATCATTAAGCGAGCTTCGGCCTTTTCAGTATCTAATCCACAAGTAACTCTGATCATGAACCCATTATCTCTAACAGACTGTGAGAGAGATTGACTTGGTGCTCGAAGCAGGGACTTGAACACGTTGACACCATTAACTTCCTCATTTTGTGTAAGAATAATTGATATAGGTCCCCTTACAATTGTATCACCAACTGAATCCCCAAGTGAAAAACTAGCATCACGATACACACTTTCAAAACTCCACTCTAGTTGGTCTAAATTAGACGTCTCACACTCCATAAAGACAGTGTTGTCATTAGGACACAACATTAAGGCTGACCCGTCATTATGTGATCCACAGAGGAAAATTTCAACAGTGGAATGTCCAAACTGTGCTAAACAATGAAGGGAATGAAAAGCACTAAAGTGCAAAACCATGGTGTCGACAGCAATATATATGAGACAAGTTTATGCCGCTATTTAGTGAATTAGCCATTGCAGCATAAGAGCAGCAGTAATGCAGTATACCATAGTGCTAGAAACAATTGTGTGCTACAAACAAATGTAAAAAACGTGAGTTGCTATACGAGCGCAGAATTTTTTAATGCATTAATTTCAATCGCTCATTTACGTATAGGTTACACTACCGGAACGAGTCACTACGAGGTTTGAAATACCAAGGGGGAGGGTTAGAATGATGCAATAGTAACCTAGGGCCAAGGTTACACGGGTATTTCAAACTTAGTACTGACTCGTTCCGGTGATCTAGTGGCAGGTCTCTATTTTTCAAAATAGAGACCTGCCACTTAGAGACCTGCCAGGCCTACTCTAAAGTGATAGATACTTAATTAGCACAATTAACTTGAAAGGGGCTCCATGTTAAGTTTTTACTCTCACTCGATTAGTTGGATAGGGTGGCTCATAGGGTAAAGTGTCAGAGAGCAACACTAAACCCACGAATCCCGCCACTGGAAATTTCCAACATTTTCTTCACTCCATTTTTATTATAAAGCACAATGATGCATTCAATTATATCTGTCTGAGTATAATGTCGCATTTAAAAATCGTATTTTAGAGAAAATAACCAAAATTTACCGGGTTCACAATGTTTTATACCAGAATAGCTCTTCCTTTGTTATCCTATCTATAATAGTTAATCTACACTGTGAACGGGTGATTTTTTCAGTATAAGGCACGCAGAACGATGGTGTGAATCCCATCCGGGGTTCATATATACAGGGCAGTTACTTTCTATGAAAATAGCTGACCTAGGTGGCATTTAACTGTTGCTGTGAACTTGGCTTACATTGATGTTTCTATTAAAAACCCACTATAATAGAGAATTTAGTTGCATGGTTCTAGTTGATCAAATAACATATAATTTTTTTAAAATTTGGCTGTGTCATGCAGAAGATACCAAACCTGGTAACTGATTACTGCTTTTCCATAAAAATAATCTTGCACTAACCAAATATCAGCAGTTTCATTGCAAGCACTCTAATCTGAAAAGAAAATATAGTACTGATCCCAATGAATAAGAGAGCTAATAGATGTAGATAGTTACTATAAGCACAAATAACTTTACACTTAGTTATAGGAACAACATGAGAAATATTGATACATGAATATCTCAGTAGAGTTATGATATGTCCGCAAATAACTCCCAAGAAATTTCTGCAATGTATTATGTTAAATGTTTGACTGTAAATGAATTTAGTGAACTACATAAAAATCCTGAGTAACAGCAGGGACGCAAAACTCTTCTTTAGCATGTCCAGTGTATGCGGTACGAACAAGGGTGGTGGTTAAGAGCCGGCAACACTGGTGGTACTTCGAGGGCCATCCTGCTATCTCGAAAATGAAAAGGATGCTTTTATGTCTGGTGGTTGCAGGCATTAACACTAATATTGAGAAGTCAGTTATATAATGTCCAAACATCGTGACGAGAGTTGAGGAAAAGCAGCTTGCTCAGAAAATGAACAACAATGCAAAGGCAAAGGATGAGTATGAAATAAGATCGACATCCGAAATTATAGATCTAGACAGCCATGGACTCTGAAGGAGATTGTTAGGAGTACAAGACCTCTGTCACACCTAGTCCATTCAACTAATGGCAGAAACAGACACTACCACAGAGACCAGATTTGAACATTCAAAGTTGACCTGCCTTCGACGGGCTACGAATGACAAACTACTGAGAAGTTGGAGAAGGATGTTTGACTACTCTTATATCTTAGGTCCATAAGACTGGCAAAACGCTCGAGTTAGTATCTGCTGTACATCTTAATCATCCCACTGCCTCTAATGAGGAGTCACATATGCTCCACCACCAAAATAATTAGCCTTACAAGGATCATCAACAACTTCAATGCAATGAACTTGGCTGAGCTAACTTTCCATATTACACTTGTGTTTACTCGACTAATTGTATTTCCTGTTGTTACATTTCATATGTGGCTTTACTGTTTCTCTGCGAGGAGGAATGTAGTAAAATTATTCATAACTATAGTCAATAACCATTCTTGTGACCTCATCTTTTACTTCATGTATTATTATCATACTAGAACTCATGTGCATCAATGCTCCACGCCGTCAAGCTATAAACACGGAAACAAAATGTGCTATATGGAGAATGAGTCTCAGGGAGTGCATCAGGAGCTGATGCAACTTTCTGCTGCCACTCCTTGTGTACAGGATCAAGGCGGAAGAAAACGGAGATATACATGTGTCTCTGCATGGTGGACGTTTCTCCCTGTTGGTCTGTCAAGATAACACGTTTATGGTGAGGCATCTAGGCTTTTTTTGTTTAAGTTGTGACTTATAATGATTATTATTCAATGTCAGGTTAGCACGACGTTGCCATGCAGCGTAAGAAACGCTGTTTCGCACAGCAAAAGGCGCTCTCTATCTACACCAACTACTACTCCTCGTCGAGTGAGTCATAATAGACCTAAGAAGCTGAAGTGCTGGAGTGAAGATAGTATGACTAATGCTATTAAATCCTGAAACAAGGCCAGTCGATTTCCCAGGCAGCTCGTGATTTTGGTGTCCCAAAAACAACATTATATGACAGGGTCAGTGGTAGAGTGGATCATGGATCAAACCCTGGACCTAAACCTTATCTCAACAAGCAGGAAGAGAAGGAGCTAGCTGCTTATCTCAAGCAGTGTGCCAGAGTTGGCTATGTACACAAAAGAGGGGGAAATTAAAAGGAAAGCAGTCTGCTACATATGTAGCAAAGAGAACTTCCAGCACCAGGACACTCCCAAAACAACAAAAAATAGACAGTTCTTCCGAACTAATCAATGCCAACGAATGTTGCATTTGCTTCGTTTTGTATGACAAGGATCAATCGGGGAAGGATTGGGTCGCCTGTGCATATGGAAGATGGCTGCACGAAGACTGTGTGGATGATTATATAGTTGACAGTGAAGGAAAAGACCGTCTATGTTTTATTATGTCTTAATAGTCTATAGGTAATTAGTTTTCTGATATCGATTCTTTAATTTGTGTATTACTGCGCAATTATGTCCCATAAAAATGCTACAAAAATTAGCCGAAATGAAGTTACATGCTTACTCTATACTGTTATGTTGTGTATGTGTAACTGCAATGTATGCTTAGCCAGCTACGAAGGGGTTTTCCCTTGTGTTCGATAATACGTAATGCGGAAATGTACACAGTACAATATTACGTACCGCCGTTCGATAAACGGTACCAGTATACCGGACATCAACAGGGAGCTGTGCTCCAAATGGAAATATGCTACACTATAGATCATTTGCGAGTCGAAGAGAGCATGGACTGAGGATTCTAATGGTATTGGAATGAAACCTGGACTATACTTCCTGTCATAGCTACAAGCTCAGGTACACAACCCGTTCGATAATTGGCTCCATACGCTATCAGGTCATGTGAGACTCATGTGACAAAAATGGCTGACACACAGGAGACCTTCAAAATATCGGTTAGCAAGACTTCGAGTCAAGACACCAAACATGGTATGCATATTCCTGGTCTAATGGACCATCTTTGAGGCCAAAAAATTTCACAGCTCATGCTTGGTTTGTGGGAAATTAGCAAAAATGTCAGTTTTCAAGATCCTCTAGGGTTAGGCAGAATACTCAGCCATTTATCTTAGTTAAGCTCCCAGACTTGAATACGTAAATCACAAGTAGTAGTACTATAGTTGTATATTGTTAGTTTTCAGTTACAGCGTATTACAGTGAAAGAATAAAGGTGGACCTGCAAAAGCACTTCGTTTTTTGGCCATTGTGCATAATGATTACATTTGTCACCACGCGTTGCGTATGTGTGATGAAATTTAACGCAATATTACTCACATTTAGCTGCACAAGTATGGCGGTGCGCGCGTCATAACTGCACTACATGACGCGTGCGTGACATTCAAGGAGAACGTGACGTCAGACCCAAATGTAGTGTATGATAGAGGGCGCCTCCCGTGAACCGCGATTTTTGCGAAAATTGGCTCGTTTCTCTTGCGTGCCGTAGAGTTGGTGAAATACAGCTATAGTACTACTACTACTTATGCTAATTTGCTAATTTCCAAGCATGAGCGGTGAAATTTTTGTTGGCCTCAAAGATGGTCCATTAGACCAGGAATATGCATACCAAGTTTAGCTTCTTAACTCGAAGTGTTGCTGAAATAATCTGCCTAACCGATATTTTGAAGGTCTCCTGTGTGTCAGCCATTTTTGTCACATGAGTGTCACATGACCTCATATTGATTGGATCGTCTTGATCAGGAAAGGTTGGTGATCAGTTTGATATGTCAGTCTTGAGGATACCATACTGTATGGCTGAGTTATGATTGCAAGTATAAAAAAACACACTTTCCAGGGACTTACTGCAAAGCAAAGTTCCTGGTTCTTTCAAGTCAGGAAATGCCCGCAGCAGTTGTAACAACGCTCTTCTGGCTGTTTGTAATGTTAGAGATCATTCCCAGGGCTCACGAGCTGCAGATGAGCACAAAGCCAATTTGGCTCTAAGAGGCATAGTCGAAGATAATACTACCTGGACATCGTAGTGAGGCGAGACGATGCCTCAAAAGTCTATGTCTGCTAAACCTAGCACTAGAGTGGGCACTGCTGTGAAGAAGAAATGGGGTGACGTTGTGTGTGGGATCTGTGGTAACGGTATAGTACATGTCGTCAATAAATCAATTCTGTGCAACGGAGAATGCCAGAAATGGGTCCATCACTACTGTGCTGGTATCCCGCAGTGACTGTTTGAGAAGCTATCTACTACTACTGAATCAGTTCACTCTCTCTTCTGCACAAACTGTTCCCTTGTTTCAACCATTGAAAGCCTCAGGACAGAAGTGATGGCGCTTAGGGAGGAGGTTTCTGAGCTAAAGGCATCGGTTGCAGTTCCTGAAGGTTAATTAGATGATCCCACCACACTGGCAACTGGTACTGATGACACCTCCACTACTGCTGCCTACTCAAGAGTCACTAAGAAATCTTTAAAGGCACTCATAACAGTATACAAACCTAGATAGCCTCCACAAGTATGGCTAGAGAAGGTCACTAATGGGACAGTGTTATAATACAGAGGATGGCCCATATGCGAAACACTCCTCATATTCACTCATACAAAAACAGCTAGGAGCCTGGCAGAGATATTCCCCTCACAATGTTAATAGACAGCTAAGGGATGATTACACACATAAATCCGTGCACTAGCATTACACAGAAAATCACTTTAATGTGGTAATTTCCATTAGAAAACATTAATCCAATGCCTATGTTCTCTGTCACTATTCTTGGTGCTAATTTGTTTCATTTCGTATGTCAGATTTAATGCTGTAACCACACTACTAATATATGGTGGTGAAGGGGAGGTTGGTGGGACAGTGTCATAATGCTGCAGTTATGCTATCACAGCGTCAGTAGAAGGTGTATGTAGGGATGACCCGAGTGAAATCTCACATGATCCAGCACAAGAACCGCTTATATCTTGGCCAAAACAAGAGGGAAAGCTTTACAAAGTCACGTTACTCTGGATGTCGATATATAGCCACAGCTATGTTAATACGCTGCCTGGCTATCCTCAGCGCATGGCGTTAGAAATCGTTCACGACCGTTTTTCGGATTTCAGTGTCATTATCCGAATCTCTTCGTAAGTCCCGATATATCTCCATAATGGAATTACATAGAGCATTAATTCTTTCACAAAACAACTCGCCTGTTGACCGACACGTGCACGGACCTCAAGTGATAGTCTTTTCTTCACCCCCCCATGTCACCGTCAAATTCAGTCATATAGCCACGGACCCTAGTTGCACAACACTAGCAGTTTGCGTCACTTTTGTCGTGTATGCGAGCTATTACTAGTTTGGTACACATGGTTGCAGTCTGTAATAAATATTTTGACACCCACCGCTGCAGTCCTTCACCGGTATGTCGAAGGGTAAGCCAATTTGCCATGCCCCTTCCTTTACACACCACACCCCCTTTACTACACATGCGCAATAATTATGTCCATACGTTGGAAAGGGTCTGCATACACCCTACACTCACTATGTGCAATAACTTGCCTTCAAGCACAACACATCGATAAATTCTCAAGGCTGTGAGGTATCTTAGATCGTGCCAGACTTGGTTATGAGTATATGTGACTGTCCATGCAAAAGGGGGCAAAAGTCGCTAAAATTAAATTTGAGATACAGGCGTTTGTAGCTGCTGAAAATGCACAGGGTCGTAAATCTATACAGAAGGCCGCTCTGTAAGTTAGAGCGTTGAAATCTGCCATTCCAGGCCAGTAGCAGTTAGAAAACGACCATGTCCATTTCCCCACGTGTATGTATGGGTGCGGTAAACGGGAATGACACAGATAAATCTACGAGGTATGTATAGAGCGGCTATCTAGACAGAACCCATGATCGTAAATAGTGCTAATAGCTACTCCATTGCCTTCGAGACCGTTCCTGACTGTTTCTACAAACCATTGCTGTGTTTTAGAACCTTGCCAGCGGGCTTTTGGAGGCATGTCAACGGTCAACATGTAACGGAGCACGTATACACAAAAATTATTCTAACATAACGAGTACTTAATTTGCAGTTTCTTCAGGTGTAAACCCCTAACTACCTGGTACATAAATAGCTATATCTTGGAAAATGAGCTTTCTGTTCACCTCAAATTTTGAACGAGTACAGGAGAAGCATCAATTGTTAGGAATCCACCAAAATCTGGAAACAAATTTTTTGCCGACTTACATGTGCCTCCTTTTTCACATGGACGGTCATATATATGTTAACTGTTTGTCTGGTTTAGTTGTGGTGGGACATGTGACCGTGCACAGGAAAATGTAGTATAAGCCAGAAAACTTTTTTCCTGAGATTTCTACATACTTGTAATCAGCGGGGCTTATGCTGTGCCCGTCTAAACTTTTATATTGCTAGGCTGTCTAGTTTCTGAGATAGAGCTACTTTTGTAGCAGTAGTTCATGAAAAGAAAACGTGTGCGTGCGTTATGTTGCTAAATTTTTCCGTATACGTCCTCCGTTACACGTAGTTTGTTGACACACCCCCGAAAGCAGTTCAAGCGGTTGTAGATACGGCCACATATGAGATGAAAGGGATAAGTAAGGGTCCTAGGAAGGTTCTAGAACCATCATTAGCGTCGTTGGTGTGACTGTGTACTCTCTAGAAGCTAGTTATTATCACCGCCTGTAAATTTCTCCGCGTTAATCCATTTGCGGCACCCGTTTACCCGAATGCATAGTTCGAGCTAGCCTTCTTCACCAAGCTTTCACCACCAGAAATGACGGATTTCGACATTCTACAGTAGGCTGCTTGATTCTACATAGATGTAGGTCCCTCTTTGTCAACAAATCCCAGACTGCACGGCACCCGACTTTTAGACTTCTAAGGCTATTTACTCAAAATTAATTTTTCTGACTTATACTACATTTCTGCATGCATGGTCATCTACAGAGGGTTCTTTTTGTTTTTATAATTGCAGTACAGCTCAGATGTATGATGTCAATACTTGCATCTCCACACGTATAGTTATACACATCAAGAGCACATGCATATTATGCCTTACATCTTATAGGTCTTCCAACAGTCCAACACCTTCAACAAAAGACCTCCGAGAACTTATATATTGCTTATCTTAAATTCATCTTCTTCAATTATAAATAACCAATTTGACTTACATACACTCTAATAGGAGCACCTCACTTGACCCTCCCACCTCTTTAGCAGACTCATGCCATTGGGAACACGTACATGCTTTGTAATTTCCTCTCAGGAAACAAGTGTATTGTGTGTAAGCAACAAAAACCGGGCTCTGGAGGACTGGAAACACCACAGACTTTGTACCAACAAGAAGAGCCAGCTTTAGAGACACGTGGCAGTTGCTTCTTTTGCTGACTCAGCCGGGGCATGGCTTTCTTTGTGCAAAAAGCATTCTCGCTAATGGTGCCGGTAGCAAGGAGACATGGCTCAGTTCTAGGTAGTGGATGGTCTTTTTCTACAGACTAGACAGAGAGAGAAGACCTTTAGCTTTATGTTAGTGTGAATAAAGGGCTGTTTATAGTCGGCCATTTTTGTGTGTATTTCTTTGTCAGGTAACCCGGAAAAATGATGGCATTGGAAACTGGTGCGCCCCCTTTTATACGGTAACTGCATGTTTAAACATCCATTACACCCGGTCCTAAATCTGTCATAAATTGTTTATCCCTTGAACTACTTTAGTCCTTATCAAAACTTAATGGTAAGCTTTATCCCCTACATTCAGATGTATTTGATAGAGGCGAGGTATTTTTACTATCTACCTTTTGAAAATACTCTTCAATAAATTGGCATGGTCGTTGCCTTACTGTCCCAGCTCAGGGGCAGCAGAAGGCCTGCTATATTATCTAAGTTTCTGTTATATTCTCTCAGTTCCACTATTTCCTTTTGCAAGTGACTCAGCATAAGAATTTCAAACTTCTCCACGACTTGCTAAGATGGAATACTTCATGATTCACACTGTCTCTCTATGGAGATTCAGAGCCTTCATCTAGTAGATAGTGCCCGAGGCTATCTGCGTATTGCGCGCAACACTTCCACGCAGGTGTGCGTTAATTAGAACAGACGCAAAAAAAGGCGGTAAAATGTCACCATTTTTTGCTCGTTTTCCAGCATTTTCGGGTCCCAAAAGAGCTGGAAGATTTAGGTTTGCATTCTAAATAAGTTAGACATCTCGTCTGTTAAAATCTACATGATTTAGAATGTCTTGGAACCTTAGTAGCATCCTCGCTATGCTCGAAACGCTACAGCCCAGGTTTGCCTTTGCTTTGCCTTTCATCCTCTTTCTGTTTTATGCATGTGTAGCAAAGTACTCTCTTTTAACTGACTATTTCAATATTATTCCTCTATTTAACATATTCTCTAATTTAACGTGACTGTCGTGTAATACCAAAAATAATCAGTTTTTCTGGCCACGTACGATTTGAGCAACGCGTTGACAGTGGAGGTCCCACCGAGACCGGTCTCCATTGGTGCCCTAACGCCATCTGATCGCCTATCGTTGCATTCTTCAGAAGCTTGTAGGAGTCCTTTTACGAGCAGGACCCCTCCAATCGTTGGCGCAATGAGTTTCGTAGCCTAGTGTTGACAGTCAGTGAGTGGGCCTTTAGCGGTAGCCCTTGTCAGGGAGAAGCAGTTCGGCCACTTTGTGTAGGCCAGTGGTTAGAGGGCCTTTGAGTAAATACCTCTGACAGGTGCGGGGTTGCCAAGGTCCTTGGTTATCTAGTGTCGATAGATAGCTAGGCTGTGGGGAATATCAAGAGATGTGTATTGCTGCAAAGAATGAAGAGAAGAGGTTAGCTGACTTGAAGAAGCGACAAGAGTACTCAAAGCAACAGCCTTTGCCGAAAGTTGCAGGAAATCAAAGCAGTCACCAGCGTCTAGCAGCTCCACTAAAGAATCTGCATCTTCAGGAGTGAATGTACAGACCTCTAAAAAGTCGGATATCAAGTGTTTCTACTGCAACAAGTTGGGTCACAAGAGGGATGAATGCCGCAAGAGGAAGAAAGACCTTGAGGCTGGTGGTACCACAGAGAGCCGTAACTCCAGTCGTCCGGCCACAACTAAACAGATCACCACAGAAGATTCACCAGAAGTCACTGCTGATGCTATCGGACCAGAGACAGAGAAGCAGCAGCCGACCGAAGCTGGTGGTGTATCATCACCTCTCTCATTTTTACACTCTGACTCCAAGGATGAAGGTGTGAAACAGATTCGAGTAGCTGATGGTGGCAGCTGTTCGCAGCTTGCTAGAGTGGACATACGTGGAGTTCCAGCTGATGGCATTATTGATACCTGTGCAGACATTACGATTATGGGTGGGAAGCTATTCGCCCTGGTAGCTTCGGTAGACAGACTGAAGAAGAACTTCAGGAAACCGGACAAGGTGCCCCGGAACTATGATGGAAGAGAGTTTGTTCTAGACGGGTGTATTGACATGGAAATCTCCTTTGGGGATAAAACACTTCGAACTACTGTCTACATCAAGATGAATGCTATCGACCAGTTACTACTTTCAGAAGGTGTCTGCTGACAGCTCGTCACATACCACCCGTCTACTTCAACTAGCAAGAAGCACAAAGAGAAGGAACCTGCGGTACCCCGAGTTAGAGTCAGCCTTATCCAGACCTTGAAGTTACCACCGAATCAGAAGACACATGTTCCCGTGGAGCTAAAACCCTGTCCTCCCAAGGGTCAAACTTATCTAGTAGAAGGCCTCGAGTTGTTGAGAGGGACAGGTCTCACTCTGGAGGACACAGTTGTCAATCCATCGCCAGACGGGTCAGCTGTACTCACAATCTCTAATGTGACTGGCATCACTCAGAGGGCCAAGGAGGGTACACTTGTAGGAGAAGCTCGAGAAGCCGAAGTTGTACACCAAGATCTAGATGCTCAGCCAGCACTAGTCCGAAGACTTTGCACATCAAAGTACGACCAACAGAGACACAAGCTACTGGAGACTCTACCTCTTGAACATCTGACACTGTCCAAAGCAGCTGAGATGCGTCTCTTCCTCTCAAACAACCATGGAGTGCTCAGTCTGGACGAAGGAGAACGTGGAGTTACCTCTCTTACAGAGATGGAAATCGACACCGGAGACGAGTTGCCACGGAAAAAGCCACCAAGATGCATGCCATTCATGCTTCCCGAAGAAGTCGCCAAACAGCTCAAGGTGATGCAGAGAGACGGAGTCATTCAGCCGTCTAAATCTCCATGGTCAAGCCCCGTCATGATGGTGAGGAAGAAAGAGGGCACCCACCGTTTCTGTGTGGACTATAGAGCGCTGAACTCTCTCACCAAGGCTGACACTTACCCTATACCTCGAATTGACGATCTTCTGGACCAGCTAGGTGTACTCACTACTTTACAACATTGGATTTAGCATCTGGGTTCTGGCAAATCCCCATGGAGTCAAGTTCCGGAGAGAAGACAACATTTGTTACTCCGCATGAACTCTACGAATTTCTGGTCATGCCATTCGGACTCAAGAACGCACCTGCTGTATTCCAGCGGCTCATGCAAGGAGTCCTGGAAGGTCTCAACCCAGACACCAGTCAGCTTTCGTCGCAGTCTACTCGGATGATATTTTGGTGTTTTCGAAGACCCTTCAGGACCAACCTAACACATCTCTCAAAGGTCATTGACCGCCTGAAGTCAGCCAACTTGAAGCAGAAGCCTTTGAAGTGTATGTTTGTGAGGGAAGAAGTCCAGTATCTGGGCCACATCATTAGTGCCCATGGTCTAAAGCCAAACCCTCGGATTACGGAAGCAGTACACTCGTCCCAACCCCACAGGATGTTCAAAGTGTGCTGAGGTTTCTCGGTATGGCCTTGTACTATCGTCGATTTGTAGCAGGATTTGCTAAGATCGCAAGACCGCTCCACGCCCTAACAGCAAAGGATGTCAACTTCCGTTAAACTCAAGACTGCGAGGAGGCCTTTTCAACCCTGAAAGATAAATTAGTCACGCCTGTACAGAGGTAATGTTACGGTTGTCACAGATCATTCAGCTATTACACTGGTCCTTGAATCATCAAATCCTACCGGGAAACACGCACGGTGGTGGACCCGCGTGTATGGACGAGGAATCAGAGCCGTTAAGATTGTTTACAGACCAGGAAGAGACAACGCGAGTGCAGATGCCCTCTCACAAAGCCCAGTAGCACCACCTCCAATTTTCAGTCCAGGACATGAAGAAGTTCAAGTGTCAGCTGTCAGTGCGGCCACAGCCAACGTTCAATCAATATATGACCAAACGATATCCTCCTTGCTGCAGTGGGAACCAGATGATACCAGTGATCCCCAAGGACTACTGCATTACAGTGACCAGCAGAAAAAGGACCCTGATCTCAACAGGCTGATGGCCTATATCAGAGATGGACGACTACCGACCGAACCAAAGATGGCAAAGAAAGTAGTGGCTCAAGCACTCCAATTCACTCTAATAAATGGTGTCTTGATCTATGTGGACCACAATAGAGGAGGGCGTGAGCGAGTAGCTGTTCCTGTTCACCTGCAAGAGAATCTTATGCGTAGCGCACATGCAGGAGCTTACAGTGGTCATTTTGCCGGATCTAAGTCGTACAACACACTCTCCCAAAGGTGGTGGTGGGATGGCATGTATGCCGATGTGATCTCATACTACAAACAGTGCCCAGAATGTGCAGTTGTGTCAGGAGGTGGACGTCAACATCGACCCCCACTTAGCCCCATTCCAATACAAAGACCCTTTCAGAAGATTGGTGTCGACATTATGGATCTACCCTGTACGGAACATGGTAACAAACACGTGGTAGTGTTTCAAGATGTTCTCTAAGTGGCCCTTAGTGTTTCCAGTCCCAGACCAATGAGCTGGACGAATTGCCTGACTGCTATGTGAAGAAGTTATACCACTATTTGGTTTCCCCGAAGCACTGCTCTCGGACAGAGGTGCTAATCTCTTATCCTGCCTCATGAAGGACATCTGCTCCCTGCTTGGAATAGAGAAGCTGAATACCACGGCCTATCATCCTCAATGTCATGGTATGGTCGAGCGATTTAATTGCACTTTGAAAACAATGATCAGGAAGCAAGCAGCTCAGTTCAGGAACCAATGGGTATATATAGACACCTACCTGGCTTACTGTGGGCCTATCGTAATGCTCCCAACGACAGTACCATCCTTCCTTTTATACGGGTGGGATTGCAAATCACCAACGGAGGCAGCTTTTCTTCAAGTTACCAATGATCAACTAACTGACATTGAGGACTATCGACAAGAGCTCATTCTCAAACTTTAGTCGGCAAGGAAGACAGCACTTTAAACCATCAGGAAGTCCCAACAACGCTATAAAAAGACCTACGACAAGAGGAGCACCAACTATTCCTACCGAGTGGGCCAGTGGGTTCTGATTTACTTCCCAAGCGAAGATTGTGGACGTCTACGCAAGTTGTCACGTCCATGGCACGGCCCCTACCGTGTACAATCGTGTAACGAGACTAATGTGACGGCGACCAAGGTCTATTTCCCCAGATAAGACCAAATCAAAGTTCATCAACTCAGAGTGAAGCCTTGCCCTGTCAGCTTTCCCGCTGGTTTCTATTGGTATGGGTCCGAAATGAAAAGGCCCAGGACGTCCTCCGCGATGGGTGGAAGGTATTCTAGAAGAACCTGGAATTCCTACTCGACCGCAAGACGACTCTCTATTTTCCAATGCAGAACAACATTCAGTGGACCATGGCGCAATACCGGATCTGGAAAATGTAGTGACTCCCAGCGCTGACTCTGATGACGATGTTGTCAAAGCATCTGACGCTGAAACTGAAGGTGAAGAAGACACCTTAATGTCAGGAACAGAATCTACTAAACAGAACAGAATCTACAGTGACACACCAACTGCTGGGGATGACGCTGATGTTCTGGATGCTCAATTTGACACTAGTCAAGATTCTACCGCGGTGGGTTCGGACGGTGTTGGCAGCTATAAGCTGAGGCGTCGTCACCGTCCTCCAAAACGGCTGATGTGACAAAGACGCTTGGGACGAGCTCTCCTCGAGAGGGGGGCTGATGTAGCCAAGTACTCTCTTTTAACTGACTATTTCAATATTATTCCTCTATTTAACGTATTCTCTAATTTAACGTGACAGCCGTGCAATACCGAAAATAATCAGTTTTTCTGGCCATGTACGACTTGAGCGACACATTGACACATGGAGTTTAGTGTCTGGATGGTTTAGGTACCCCGGCCTTCTCATACAGATTAGTTTGTAGACTAGTTGATAATGTAGAGGATATTTGCCTGGCTTTGTATTGTGTTGTGTAGCTTGACTTGAGCCCCTGCCAACTGAGCTGCCTTGGTAGCTTAGTCAGTAGAGCACTTCACCCAGAAGGTGGAGTGTCGTGGGTTCAAGTCCCACGCAAGGCTGCTCATTCTTCTAGCTGACTTGAGTGTAGTTGAGTTGTGTTTCTTTGCTTTGCTTTTCTTCTCTTTGTTTCATGGCCACATTTCCTGTGTGCATTACTGACATTAAACAATGGAAACATACAAGTTTTTGCTGTGCTCGTTGCAATGCATCAGATAATACATGTAATCTTCTGATTACCATATCGAAACAAACGCTTAATCTCCTATTTCTCAATGGATTAGAGTGCAGTTATAGCTAAGCGTTCTGATGTGATGTATATGTATGCACTAGTTTGTGTAATGCGTGTAGAGGAAGATCCTGGGTCCCTCTGTATATCTGGAGAGTGTCAGCACTTGAGTGCACATAAATAGATTTGCTATAATTTCCAGGCTATTCCATATCCCCTTTCTTAAAATAAGACCCTCCCTCCAACGTGATGGAAGACACTCCCCCCACCACACACCACTAAACTTTAAAGCTCAACCATACCTACCCCTTCATACTTTAACATCTCTCCTATAAACCCATCACTACCTCCAGTCTTATTATTCTCTAGGTACCTGATACACTTACCTACCTTCTCAGACTCGATTTCATCTAGGACAACATCCCTACTACTGTTGGACATTGAACTAAAATCTACAAGATTTTCATCGACCACATTTTTCCAATCCTCGTCAAAAGCTTCATCTACACTACATGCACCTAAATGCTCATAATGCTTCTGAAATACCTCAAGATTTGCCTTTATACTAGAAACACACACTCCCTAACTATTCTTCAGGGAAGAAATTCCTTTTTTCTTACCCTTTGTTCTACTTGTTACAAAGATCCAAACTTCTTTGGTATTCCATTCAAAATGTACAATTACCTTCTCTACAACCTCATTCCAGTTAGCATCCTTTTTTCTAGAATTAGCTTCTTAACTTGTTTACGCAAGGACTAGCTTCTTAACTCATACTCATCCCAATGCTCTGGCTTTCCCCTAACAATCTTCCTATACACCTCTCTCCTAGTCTCAATCAAGGACTTAATCTCTTCATTCCACCATCTAGCTGACCTACCACACACTATAATCTTCTCTCCAACTACTTTTCTAGCTACTCTATCGACAATGATCTCCCACTCTGCAAGCATATTACTTACAGCCATCTTGACTGTGTGACACTACTGCGTGCGATGATGTTAGCACAGAAGTTCACATTTGACATGCAAACTCGACCTTGATCCTGATAGCTTTATGGTATAAAGCGCTGTGTTTATATAAATCAGCCTTCTTTGCCTAGGGTTCGGTCCCAGCAGTTCCCTCTTTTTGGTCGCCTGTCTTAGTTTACCAGACACGCTCACTTCTGCGCTATCTCGCTTAGTTCCCGCTCATTTTTATGGCTGGATTCATCACAGCATAAAAATTTTACTCCTGTGTAGCTAGCCTAGATAATTTGTGTCCACGCTGAATGACTATGGTTTTTATTATCAGGAATACCGAGCACTTGTCTTTCTTTGTCTTTGGACCACTAGGCCAGAGAAGTATCTAATAGTAGCACTAAATACGCAAAGTAAATGTGTGTCAGTATATAACTACATTATCTTACATGTGATGTGGTAGAGTATTGTCAAAATATATTTTATATTTGTAAATCTTGTTTTAGTGTTAAGTATAAGTTACACAAACTTTGAAAATAGTTGTCCACTATCCACCTAAATGTTGCTTTAAATAACTCACCATGCCTCTATTCTATCTATGTAAGGTATATATAGGCTATACAATAAGTGTGAGGAGACTATGAGTTTTAAGAAACCTGAGAGCAAGCTGTAGTTTTCCTGAGCAAAGCGAGGGGAAATACATCACCAGAGGGTTTGGAAAACGCGTGGTCACCGAGCATACATTGTCTAGCCCATTTAGTGCATAGAATTTCATGGCATTGTTTTCACGGATCTCTAGTTTAAATATTACATAAAATAAAGCAAAAAGGCGATAATGCACAGTTTAGCAAAAGAGACATGGAATTTCACGACCTGTTAGAGCCCAACACACTACAAATGTGCATAGATAACTATTTCGAGGAAGTTGTTGGCGGCATTTCGGATGTATCTCTCGCCGCCTTGCCCAGCGACAAGGAACCAGCGTTTCCTATACCGACCTTAATAACTCACACTGCCGTTAATGCCACATCTATACTCTATACAATTAGCAGCACAACTGAACCGGCGAACAAACTCCTAAGCAGCGCCCATGTCTTGCCGCCAACAGACTCCAACTCCTCTAACGACTCCGCCTCCTCTGTTACAGGCGGCGCACTCGCTTGGCGATTTCGAGCTCTGGTAAGGGAAGTGGATATCCTTGCATGAAGGAAGCAATCTATTCCCAAAAAAACACAAGTGACACCAGTACTGTAAAAATGTATTGAAATGGTGGTGTGCATACCGCAACTATACTGGTAGCAAAATTCCTGATCTAAGTACTATCAAAAAGCAAGCTATGAATGCAGTGCAAGAGCTTTGTCCCTCTTTATACCTACCAAAACGACGTACGCATTAAATTTATCTCTTGGCGGGTGAAGTATAAGACCAAGATCGCGTTTGTACACGCGTGATGTGATGGACATGCTAATTATGTGCCTTGGCTCTATATGAGATTAAAACTTCTCTGCTCATACCTACCTTCCGCCTTGATTTCTTGGCCTTCCGGCGGAACAAAAACTGGCATTCCTGCCTAGGGTTTTCACGGCTTCATTGTTCGGTTAATATGGAGGAAAAATCGACAGGATGGCCCAGGTTGCTCATCGTCCAGAATTTGGCTCCGGCCCTGACTCCTGTTCATATAGAGTTACTAATGCCTCACGCCACCTGAGTCACGCACGTTGATTGTACCACTGATGGGCCTATATGATTAAGACATCACTGACGAAGGGGATATCAAAGGCCTAATAGACTCCATTATTTCCATGGCTTGCATGAGTAGTTTTCCAGTTTCTTTTTGATCTTCATAAGCCATGACAGTCCAACTTTAGAAAATCTGTTTTACCACTTGCACATTTCAGTATTTTTAATTAAAAAAGAGCCAAACATACATACAACAGTATTCACAAGGTTTATGAGTAAGATTACTCTCATTTGTGCATGACTTTGCTTTAGCTAGCAGACTGTCACTGAATGGTGAATGTTCGCAACACTGAAATGTTTTGTTGAAGTGATATCCAATAAGTGCAGAAATTGTGGAAGTATAAAAGGATGACCGGAAATCTGTTTTTATTCGCCGCACTAAACTAAATACTCTTTCGCTATCAGCATTTGAGGTAGGAATTGATGAGAGCTGAAGAGCTAACAGGACAAGATTCTTGCAACGCTGTTCCCCCATTGGTGATTTCATGTTCAAAATTCGGTACCAATAGTCAGTAAATTGAATCCTCATTTGCAGACGGGGTGGCAGCAACATCTGTACAACAATCCCTGTACTCCAGTTTAACTAGCTGCTTATCATACTCAATAGCAAATGACTCATGATCATGTCAAATGCAGAGAGGGGTATTCTTCGAGCTTGAACTGGGTTAAGTAAAGAAAGAGTGTGAAATACTTCAGCCTCTCACTTTCACCCTGAATAGAAGATGTTAGAAAAAACTCATTAAATTTATCGAAAACAGCGAGAGTATTTGATAGAACGCATAGCCATAGCTTAGTATGAGGCCTATGAAGAATGCCACTGATCCTTTTTACCTTTCCAGGTCTGTCTACCTCACAATGACTCTAAAAGTATGAGCAAAGTGGTCCCCGCATGTGTATTGTGCGCTGAATAGACTTCCTGAGAGACAACCATAGTGTTTCACAGTGCTGGACTTATACTCTGTGTCAGAAATCTGCGTATTCTTGCAATGTGGCTACCCTCTTTACACTGTACCTAAAGTGGTAGTATATATCTACCAATTTGAGAGGGAATTGTTTAGTAGCTGTCTTTACACAAAAGTTCACCAGATTACAAGTACAATCAATGTCGACCACCTTAGGCTGTAGTGTACGCAATTTCGATATTACCCAATTCTTCTTTTTTTTCATTACATTACATGTGTCTGATGTGAAGCTGGGTACATTTGAAAAGGGAATTTGATGAGCTTGCAATGCTGTTTTCAGACAGTAGAATTTTCACTTTTTCATATTTTGTACAATAACTCAATGATACAATGTGCTATGAACTAAAGGTAAGTACCAAAATGTTCCTCAATCTTTTCTGATTAATTTGACAGCAGTCACATGAATATACATGATTGTCACGTGACGCTAATTAGTGACAAAGGAATGTACTTCTGAAAAATATTTAGGCAATTTATTTCCACAAGACTTTGAGTTAAGAGCCCAAACTTGATATGCATAATACTAGTTGTTAGGTCTATCAAAGGCACAAGAAATATTTTACCGCTCCCCTTTAGTTAGTAAGAAATTTTTTAAATGGTGTTTTTCAAGGTCCCTTAGGGTTAGGCAATTTATTTTTCCATTTATATTAGTTAAGCTCCCAGACTTGGATATGTTCACCTAAAATAGTTTTACTATATATGTATAACATTAGTTTTTCATAACCTTACAGCGCGCAAGAAAAACGGTTCTATACACGCAAAAATCAGCATTCGCGGTTGACACTCCCTATTATACAATACATTAGGCGGTGTCGAATTTTATGCGCGCACCACCTCACATATGTGGCTAAACGCGAGTAATATCTTACAGTGTCAATGTGATGAGTAACTACCCTACCACAGGATGAATCATACAATCGTGCCAGGATAGTCAGCAGCTTAACTTCATCCCCATGTTCATTTGACTCATCACACATAAGGTTAAATTGTTGTGATCTAGATAGCTCAAGGACTGGCTGTTTGAAGTTGGAATCACGAGTATCACAAATTATTAACCTGGTTTTTTACGCTTGCAATGAAAATCTGCTGCTAATTTGGAATCTGGAAACGTGTGTGAATAAATCAAATGATTAGCAGCATAAAATGGAATGTTGTGCCCAGCAATAAACTGGCACATCATTAACTCGGCAGAAGTGACTTTGTTTGCATGAGTTTTATCGAGTATGAAGTTATTGATGGGTATAGTCTGACCAACATCAGTGAGCTTACGTTTGTGGGCAGGCCCATTCACATGCTGTGTGATATCGTTAAAACCACCACAAAATATTGAAAAGTTGCTAGAAGATACCCGACAAAATGCAAACCTGTTTCCTTTACTGCTGCCTGTGATATGGGTGGCAAACGGCTGCGCCAGCTGGACTTGAATCTCCCAGTCCCAACCACCACTGTACCAATTCTGGCTTTTTTAGCAGGCCGAAAACTACCAGTAGACTCATGATCTAGCTCTTTATTCGTACATGATTCAGATATGCCTGAAGAAGGACTGCCGGTGGTCGTGTTTTCTTCCAGCTGGATCGCGGCGTCATCCATGTGCCTTATTAGCTCTACACTTGTAACTAAATTCGTATTCTATCCCGTAATATCCGTGTACCATATTTTATGGCGCAATTCTGTATGAAATACACATAAATCCGTATGCTTGGCAGCTATGCATATCACCTCTTCTTTATGCAGATAAGGAATATAGTAAGTCACTTCAGTCAGTGACATTGTGTTTGTAAAAGATCAAAACTTATGATACCTATGATTGAGATGGTGAAGATAGTAGCTATGTCAAAAGGGCTATATACAAGTGGCCATGAGGAAGCTTACACTGTAATGGAATTTAGCTAACCTCCGTCTGTGTCTTTATATTAGATGCCTGCAGGAGCATCCCTGCACCGAAGCGTCAGATCTATGTGTAGGCCAGAAATGGAAAGTGAGTGCATTAAAATGTCACAGCGAAGGGGCGCCTGCTCTGAAATTTATGCAGTGAAACCTGCTGTCCTAGAAGACGTCTTATGGCATGGTGCTGAGAAAAAAGCTGCAGTATAGTGGTGACCTGTGGTGCTGTTATCCACTGCCAATCGTTACTTACCTAAGCATGCACCTAATCCTCTTTGCCAAATGGCACAACATCAAATTTGTGAGACTACGGTTATGTAATCTCTTAAATCTATGGGGACACAAGATGCCCGGGGTTTCTAAATAACGCCCGCCTTAGTAGCATAAGCTACAACAATGTGCCACACCATGATCAGACTAAAATGGGAAGATATATCACATACCATGATGAGCTTACAGGTAATCATGACATGTACTGGTATGAAGTAAGAGAGTTAAGTTCACATGAGACATTGATTAACAGTGTAAATTGCTATTAAAATTAACGACAATGACATGAGACATGATACAGTCTCTCCTCTAGTAATATGCTATGTAGGAAGCAAATACAACTTCTTATCTGTTCATCTTCACTTTGTCTTCACAAAGCTAAAGTAAATACCCCTGACTCTACGCAATCAGCAGAAACTCCACGCTAGCGAACCAGGCATTGCTCTTACACACCGCCCGAATACGTCTCCCTCAACTATTATATATGTGCAGCTCTTTTTGTTATTGTAGTGACGTCATTGTAATTTCTCTTCTAATAATAATAATAACCGCCTGCCAGCGTGCACATTAGCGTTGCTATGCAACAGGAAACAATTTATTAAGCGTGGCCTAATGTTGATCTTGAGAACCAGGCACCATCTCTTCTACCAGGGAGACATCGTCAGAAGCAGATTAGAGTTGATTTATAAGGAAAATGTATAAAGACAGGACACTTTCCAAAGGTCCTGTTGCATCCGCATTTAAATGAGGAGTGTTGTTTGTGTGAACAGGGGAACCTTAATTCTAATGTAGCAGAAATATAACTGTATAACACAACACTGTATACTGATACAAGGTAAGGTAGTGCCTATATTGCATTTTGGAGCCAACTGCAACTTGTAGGTGCACTATATTCACAGCCAAATTTTGAACTAGCTATATTGGAGTCTATATTGTTGCCAGAAGGAAGTAGATCTCCATTAGCAGTTGACTCATAGGTTGATGTAGATTCCCTTTTTCTATAATGGTCATAGTTTCATGTCACAAGGAAATATAGCAGTAATAAGAAATATTTTAGTAAAGTGACAAAAAAGTAAATTCTTTTATTGTTTAACATTGTTCTTGATTAGTTTATTCTATCTTTAGTAACATTAAAGCATTTAACTTGTATACAGTGATATACTCCCTTTAAATCATCTGTTTACTTCCAAAATTCAGTAATATGCTTTTTAACTCTGAAATAGCTATCAGTTTGTGACACTTTTTGCACCTTTCTTTTAGTGCAAGGAACAAATCCTATAGTTATGCATTAACATAACATACTAAGCCAAAACATTAGTACTAGCTTACATCTGATGGACGTGAGTCAACGCATAGCTTACTCTGCAACTCTTGGGCGTATATAGATCATTATAAACTATTTCCTTCAGATACTTCATAGTATAGCCACCTACAGGTATCGATCGGGATAACAGCTAACTCCCTCGTACAGCCATCTTCAGTCCTCATCAACTCTAAACCACCACAATATTGCAGCTAGGGGTACTGGTACTCCAAAGTATCACAGAGTTCCTGAGCACTTAGAGAAAGATCAACCGGAAACTGACACTCACACAATCAAGCAATTTCACTCTTTTTCTGGAATCTGGGACCGAGTCATCTTAAGTGCCACTGAGACACACCCACATGTGTGTCCACTTCATTTTCTTGACACACCAGTGACGGCTGGCTTCGGCTTCGATCTCTTTTTCTTACCATGGAAGCTCCAGTTTAATAGCCCCAGAAGCTCCATTAATGCAGAGATACTTTGATGGATCTCCTTTGGATGACTGGGTCTACCTACCTCCTCTCTTCCCACCCTGTGGCCACGTCAGCAAAATGCGAGAAGTAGCAGGTCCGTTGCCTACATCACTCGAGTTTTCAATACTTGTACGAGACTGAGGGAATGATCTGGACAGTTGAGAGCTAGATGATCCCTCATTACACCACATAAAAAGTGCCAGTTAAAGGTATCGAACTAGCATCTTGCGTTTTAGAGCACAACCACCTAACCTAGCTGCCACCACTATGGGCAAAAGGGCAAAACTCTAGGGTAAATGCGTTATAGACATGGCGCAACATTGAATCTTTACTTTATTGTGCTAGTTTTAGTGTTGTGATGCGTAGTCACCTCACAAAATTACTATTCTTTAAGACATGCTCAACATACAAAAAGTACGGTATGGCTATTTTAAAACAAGAGGTTCCTGATGATTCTGACCCCAATGATAACAAGGAGATAAGTACTAGCTCTGACCAAGAAGTGGAAAGTTATGTGAAGTTACTACTACCCTGTTCCAAAAAGAAGAAAAAGAAGCATTATTTAGCGAAATCGCAAGGACCAAAAAAATGGGCTGGAAGACTAAGGCAGATACTCACCGACGACGACCACCCATCAGCAGGGGTAAATGTAATTCTGGGAGAGGAGCCATAACTAATGAAAAGCACTAAAGTGCAAACCCTCAGCGCAAGTATGAAGGTGTAACAGTTGCGCGTTACCAGAGATTTAATATTTTATCTGACTCTCTTAAGAATGAATGATCGACTAAGAGTGAATGCTTGTAAAGGTGCTTTTATAGAAAAGAAGAGAAAGAGTGGAGAATAGTCTAGAAGGAGCTAGTTGTGAGAAGGCAGAGGTGCAAAAGG